>JBBPCS010000226.1:5011190-5023382 GCA_037974645.1 Hollardia meadi
ACTAATGGCCAATGTATCACTACCCACATGTTTGATTGGTGAAACAATAGAGTGGAAATTAAAGCAGGACATTTAAACACTGTATGGGAGCTGATGCTATGTAATTGATTTGATGAGAAGCACACGAGTTTTAAATACATCGAATATGACAACACTTTCTCAAAGCAAAACCTTAGAACATGAGTTAAAACATAAATATTCACTAAAACAATAAAGGAACCTAATGGAGGGAATAGCTAAGCTGTCATTACAGGCAAAGCCAGTTAAAACTGAGACAGTAGGCATTTGGAAGCTGTGGATGTATGGTTAATGTGTTGTATGTAAGAGTAGCCAGGAGATATTGTGAAACATCACAGCAGCTGCTTTTATGTGGTGGAAGAGTCTTGGTAAGGCACAAACTTGGAGAGCTTGTTGGGGGAACTCGGGTTTGGGCAATCAGAACTCTCACTCATCCTAAAGAAAGCCTCCTGCTCCCTTTTCTTCATGCTCAGCTCCTCTTCAAGGAGCTGGAAGGGTTGGAAAAGAAGAGGAGAAACCAAAACGTGTGTTTACATGATTTCCACATAAACGTTGCTTACACCTAAAAAAAAAACAGGAACTCTATTACATTGTGTTTTTATCTCTGATATCCTGAGCTTTACCAGACAGATACAGCCAGAACAAGCCTCTCCATTTTCTTGACAAGTCCCGTTCCATTTAATATGATTGGTTGCCTAATAAAGAATGATCTAATCTAAAAATCAATATAAAACTACAGATATTTTCAATTTGAAGCACTCTGAGAAGCTGCACAACAAAGAGAGAGCCCTCTGAGAAGAAGACACTGGGTGTAGCGCTTCCTGCGCTTCTAGGTGGCCGCAGGCTGCTGCATATGTTCTCTTCTCATTGGGAACATTTGAAAAAAGATGCTTGTGCTCAGAAAAACACGCTATGAGGACACCAGGTTTGAATTTTTAAAAGTGCTGTTGGATAACGTTAGAAATAGTTAGACATTTTGGGAAATACGCTTATTCTTGCCAAGAGGATGATACCACGTTCATATCTGTGCTTTAAGTACTGTATGATGCTGGAAGGAGAGGTTATTTTAGCTTAGCATAGAGACAGTATGCCAAGTTCAGATTGCCCCCAGCCTCTACCTACCTACCTACCTAACTAAAGATAATGGGGGTAGTTTTGGACTACAGCCATGGATAAGCGAATGTGCTTTGTATAACACATGTTACAACATTGCAACAGGAAACTGTACCTTCTTCCTGGGTTTTAGCTGATCCCTCCAATCCTTCAGCAGCTGGTTGTGCTGTTCGTCCAAATGCTTCAGCTTCTGAGTCTCATTCTCAATAAGCAGGTGACATTTTTCATTCTGAAGCGCAAGACAAGCTCTCGTTAACGGCTGCAGGCCATTTGTTGTGCACATTTAGTGCTATGGACTTTGACAGTTGTGACACAAACCAAAAGGTCTACAATGACATGGAGGACAGAAAAGTGATGCGTGCAGTAGATGAGGAAGTGTTGCCCCCTCTTTTCACCTGTAGCTGCTGCAGCTCCCTGATATTGCTTTCACACTGGCCAATCATCTCTCTCATCAGGTTCTCGTGTTTCTGCTGCTGATGCAGTCTCTCTGCCTTCTGCCGCTTCTCCTCCTGCTGAGAAAACTAAAGAGAGACAAAGAGAGTCGGTAACAAAATAATTACCTTAAGGTGGAAATAGACGACGTTTACCCCTGTAGTGTTTCCAAGTGGTATTACTGTTGCCGCTGTGGTCACAAAGACAACATGAGCAACATGGCTACTACTAGCAACCTGGATTCTGTCTAAAGCAAAAGCGACTGTAAGAATGTCAGATTGGGCCTAGAAACTCTGGTGCCAGTGCTGTGATAATGGCAGAGTAAACACCCTTACTGATCTAGTAGAATGTCGGTTTTGACCCCCACTTATGTCCCCGTGGTTAGGGGAAACACAAACTGAAAGGGGAACAGATTTCGACACATCAGAGCACTGTCCATCAAAGTGAAAGCCTGTCCGTTTGCTCTAGTTTTACTACAGTTTCTTCTTTGCCTTCTCCGTCAGCAGAGCTTCTTTCCACACTTATTCCATTTGTTTCACTGTTGTTGGGGATAGCGCCTGGGAAGAACAATGCCTCTTTTCCGTTTTCGGTTCTGCAATGGCCGGTACGCTTGCTTTGTGTTGCAAACCAATTAATTAAATGTTTTTCCACGAAAAATCCAAAGCAAGCAAGAAAGGCGAGGCTTACAGGGAAGACGGACAGGGTCATTTTTTTCTTTAGCCTTTACGCTGTTTAATATATATTTACTTAATAATGACATGTTAAAGCGAAAGAGGTGTGTATTGCCTGTTTAAATAAAGTTTAAATATGGTGTGAGAAAGATCCATGCTACCCCTACCTGTTTGATCTTCTCTCGGTCCTCGGAGGAGCTGCCCGTCGAGTTGATGCGCAGGCTCTTCTTGAACATGGCCATGCGGGTCTTGGCCTCACTGCGCTGGATCTTAGGCAGCCGGTTCTTCTCCTGCTGCTGTCGAGCTTTCAGAATCTCAATCATTCGCTGATTGTAGCACTGCATCTGTTCCTGCTCCTGTAGTGACAGATTATAAACAGAATGTACGCCTAGTTAATTCCTGACGCAAAACTTGTTTTTTACACGATTTAAACCAAAGATAAAGGGGCGTCGAGGGGTTACAGACATGTTGCAACCCGACGATTTACCTTCTCATGTTTCTTGAGAAGCTGGTGCCTGTGGAGGAAGTACTGGTCTTTCAGCTGCTGCTTCATTAACTGGTGTCTCTCGTAAAGATTCTTCTCCTCCATGTCCCATATCGTAGCTTCACGCTCTAATCAAAGCAAGGAGGGGATGTCCAATGACCAAGAGTTTCTTAAATGTCCAACAAACGTAACATCCGACATGAACTATGGGTAAACTGAGAACAATAATACTTAGGCGTTTGATCTGAAGTCTATGCCTAACAGATACTGTTACCTCTAATTAGGTGGTGTTTCTTTTTCAGGCATTCCCTCTCCATCTCTGCAATCTCTCTCTTGTTGTTGGAGATGATTCTTATCAGAGTGGTGTCCAGGTAGTTCTTCTGATCTGCCAAGAATTTGTTCTCCTAAAACACAGAAAAGAGAAAAGACTTGAAACGAGGGAAGGAATGGCTGGTTTCAAAACCAGTCCAGTTACGTACGCACAAAATTACAATGACCCCAAATGACTGTCGACCAACAGCTTACCTCTCTTATCTTCATTTCTTGGAAGGAATTCATGCTCTGCTTTAAGGATTCTTTGCGCTGACTCCTGGGCAGCTTATCAACAGATTGTTTTACCTAAATGTATTAAAAGCACATTTCAGCTATATTCAATGAGCATGACACAGAACTTAAACACAACACTGAAAGCTTTCTTTTACCCATTTTCATTTCTTTCCCTGCATCCTGTTATGAAGATGCTAACTAAACAAATGAAAGCAAAAAAAAAATATTTCCAGACAAATTATGTTAAAATGACCTCTTTTTTCTTGTGTTTTATCTGATCCTGGAACTTGTGAAGGTCGCGTTCCTGCTCAGCTTTGATGCGTTTGGTCTCTTCTTTGAGTTTAACATTATGGTCTGCCTCCATCTTCTCAATAGTCTGCTTCTGGTGCTTCTCCAAGTTCTCCACCTCCACATCGTAGTGCTTCTTCTTGGCCTGGGACACACCAATACGAAACAAGCACACCATTAGCTTCAGTTAAAATAAAAAAACAGCATCACAGTGTTTTGAATTACATAGAACATACTTTAACCTCATTATGCATCAAACAAACCACAGGTTCCAAAATGACCATCAACTTAAAGCAACAACTTTCTAACAAAGTCAATCCAATCTCTTGGATTGCATTATATGTTGCTAAGTGTACCGAATAAAATGGCAACTTAGTGTGTGTGTGTGTGGCTGTGACTCACATGCATCTCCTGGTCAAAACGTTTGTGCATTTGTTCTCGCTGTGTCTCCAGTTTGGTGTTAAGAACAGCCTGCGCACGGTGCGCTTCCTTCTGCATCAAACGGAGCTCACGCAGCTCCTGACGTCTAAACACACACAGAATTATTTTTACCATATACACAACTTTAGTTTGAGTTTAGCAACTCCACAAACAACCAAATAGTTCATACTGTTAATTGGCATTTATGGTTTAAAAAGAAAACGACGTAAAAAGAAGCACCGGACATGTTATTTACAAATTTTACAGAGCAGACAGGAATGCAATGTATTTTCAGTTTCGAAACAGAAATGATTGGATTATTTGTAAAAAAAAAAAAAAAAAAAATTTTAAATGACACCTTTAAGGCTATAGTCACACATGCAATGGCATATTTCTACCACTAGATGGCACGAGTAATGCACCTCATTGAGGCTTCAATGGCATTGCATTGCAGTGTTTAAGGCTGTTGTAACTGTGAAAATTGTTCAATTAAAAATCAAGAAATTTATGTCATTGGACAACAAATATAAAACTGAAGGGATCGAATCCTCACACCAAATACAGCTACCTAATCTCTACTCTGAACAGTAAGTTCAGAGACATTTTTTTTTTAAACATAGATGGTATATAGGCCTAAAGAAACCATTATCTAAAGAAGTCTTTTTCCATGTAACTGTTTGGGTATTTGTAAACTCAAATCTCAAGAGGCTACAGCCCAAAAGACCAGGATGCCTGAAATAGTATGTGTAGTAAAAACAACATCCAAAAGGCCACTCATCACTGTACAGACTTGACTCTGAGCTGAGGAATGAACGGTTCATGGCATTCAATCACAGAGACTGAAAACAGATTATTCTTCCAGGAAAAAAAATTAAGAGATGGTGACACACGCAGTACATATCTAGACAAGGAATGTGTTCTGTAGACAGAGTCATCCACATACCTCAGAAATCTCATCTCCTCATCTTTCTTCTCATCATCGCCGATGATCTTGGAGGTGGTCACACTCACCTCCACGCCATCGATAACAAACTTCCTGGTTCGTTTCAGAGTCTTACTGGAGAAGTTCTGAAAGGCAGAGGGGAGCAAAGTTCACCAAAAAAAGCCATGAAGATGGATTAAATCAAAGCTAAAGTACAAGACAAATCTTTGCTTGCACTAGTGGACATGCATCACTACTCTATGTTTGTTTAAGAGTTCACTGAAACTCTGCCGGGAAGTTACTCTAGTAGTTAAGTAGTTTAGAAACATGTTGGGGGGGCAACAAGTACGGGAGTGAAACAAGACAATAAAAAGCTCAGTGTCACAACGTTCTTAAGTAGTTTAAAAGAGTATGCCCCAATTTAGTATTGCACCACTATAACATTGTCAGACTTGTGAAAAAAATTACACATTTTATTTCCTTGTCAAGATCTGGTGCCTACATTACCCACGATGCAACTCGACTGCCGACAGCTCGGTCAGAGATTTGTTGTTAAGCTAGTAGCAGCTAATATAGCCTGGAAGCCGTTAACCTCAACCACAGATGAGAATAAAGTGCGGCCTACTGAAGTAAAGCTCACTTCTTCAAAATCTTCAGCCCAGCTGACACCGACTCAAGTGACATTGCTTAAGGCAGTTCATCCGATTTTACAGCGCTGGAGTTCCATGTTCAATATTGTGATTCCCAATGTAGTCTTTTCATCTGGCAGAAGCAGAGCCAGCTGTTTGTTAATTTGTGTTGACAAAGGCATTAATATTCCTGTCAGTCTGGTCCTACTGTAACAAGAAGCAACACGCTCCATCCGTCACTGTAACGGGGAGCTCCAAACAGGAAGTAACCGTCTTAACATCAATATGACCTCATCCACTAAACCTGACAGCATGTGTCTTGGCTTTTCTTTCTTTTTTTTAAACTCTTTAACAATTCTGGGTGAAAACCAACTTTAGCTACAGTAAATTTGATTGGTTTTCACATTAGGACTAGGAGTTGGAACTTTTTGGAGAGTCAAGATTTTGACCAAACACGTGCAGTTTAACCAAAACTCACTTACTTACTAAATAATACATTACATCTTTAATATGATTTTTTATGGCTAACAAAGCACATGTTACATTTCCAGTGTTCCCTATCTAAATCAGCCTCTGTTGACACTATTAACAAGACTGATATGGCAGAGTTTACTCTGGAAACACTTGGTAACTCAAATCCTGAAATTTATCATTTCCTGGTCTAAAAATAGTTTACATATGAGATGATTAATTTGCTTTGTACAAACTGCTGTCTACTTTGACAAAGGTAATAGACTATATTAGTCTGTGTGAGCCCTCTGACCTGAATGACATCTACTGGAAGCTACTGTTCTGTACCGATGATTTCCTTTTCCCTTGCTTGTGTGTTTATCCGTGTTATTACATTCACACCGGCTCGGACTGTGCGGACTTCCTACCGCTCCTCATTCACAAAATCTCATACACAGCTCTCCTGTAACACACGAATGAATTCATCGGCACATACTTGTGCACACACAAATGAAAGTGTCATCCTGTCCAAAAACAAAGAAAGCCCATTCACTGTCACTGCAGGCTGCTGGCTGAGTCGCCTGCTGAATAATGTGTTCTGGAAAAACTTAACATACCACAAACAGACACTACTCCATGCACAGTCAATAGGATTTCAATCATGGTCAGTCCAGAAGCAGCAGAGGGACAATGAGCTGCATAGAAACTTCCACTCACACTGGTGAATACTGAACGGTGCCGACACAAAGAGCCCTGTTGGTCCTGACGAATGGAAAATGTTGCGTATTTTGCTTCAGTAAATGGCTTGGTGTTTAATGATAAAATGGTCTCCCTCTTCTCTCCCTTCAGCTTCCCAACTTCCCTCCCTCCTTGGAAATATCAGGCTACAAATTTGTGGAATTTCCATCAATGACTTAAGGGAATTCTCCTTTTCTTAAAAGCTTATTAGCCTTTAAAACGTCACTGAATTATGTCAAAAATGCATTGCCTGAGGTTTTCATATGTGACGACATTTGAAATTTAGGTTTTCACCTGCCACAGAAGTCTTTCAATATACTAAAGGTGTTTGTCAATAATTCTGCCTCGGTTCCCTAATTAAATCCATGGTCGCCATGAATCATAACCAATTCTCCGTACCCTCCCTTATTGCAATGTGTAGTGCAAGCCAGAGCTAATGGAAGACAGGCTATCCTCAGTTTCAGTTGGTTAACACCCACATCCCAAAAACACAAAACAATGCAGTTTCAGTTCCTCTGTGGGTGCTGAGAAATAGTTTTTCCAAGGAAAGGTTTTTCCTACCAAGGCAGGGAGCTGCCTCTGTATGATAAAGAGCTATCCTTTATTCACTCGAGTGCTTGAGCAGAAATTAGAGGTCTATATCCTGGGTTCATTCCTCTCCAATGCACCAACAAACCATTATACAAATCCATTTTCATTACGGTACTTTAAATAAGAAGACGGAAGAACATTCATACAGGACACATTACTAGGTACTCATGTTTGAGGTTGACTCACCCTTGCAGACATTGAGATGTTCTCCTTGTGGATCGACATGTCCATGCTCTCTGATGCCATGCTGCCTGTGTAAGAGTACCGTTTGTTGATAATCCCTCCATTGATATAAGGTGAGACAGTCTGAGCGTTTCCTCCTGTTGATGTCCGCTCTGGGGTACCTTTGGCTAGGCTTCCATTCTGCCCAGAACGGGGTGAGGGTAGTGGGGTGGGAGCCGAAGAGGGAGCGGGAGTCGGTGCGGGAGAGACGGCGGGACTTGAACTTGGAGTTTGTAGGCCTCCGTTAGCCACAGATTTGCTCTCCTCCTCGGTCACCTGGATCTTGGGCACATCCGGGCCTTTTGAGTCTATGATGATGTCAACATGTTCCTCAGATGCCTCAGGCTGGGTGAGAGATGGCGGCTGTTCAGTCTCTGGAGTCTCGACAGCAACCTTAAAATTAATTTGAGCATGAATATAAGAAAAATAAAACACAACAGTCGTATTTAATTTTCTGAATGTAAAACTTCAAAGAGCACCTTTTCTTCCTCTAATGTGGGAGTGCTCTTCCCATCCTCAATGCCTGAATCTGAGCTGGAAGTCTTGGTTGAGGCTTGGCTCTCAGATTTATTAGACTCCAGAGTGGCTTCATCGGCCAGTTTGTCGCCCAAATCCTCTGGATCTTTTGAAGGGACATTCTGCCGTGGTAGGGGAACAGGGACCACCATGACGGAGCCTGGCTCTTCCTCTGTCGGTGTATCTGGTGCAGTCCCCTTCCTGGGTAAAGGGATTGGTGTGGTTGGGGAGGGCAAGGTGGAGCTTGGGGTGGGCTGGTCTACTTCCAAACTGGTCTGACTGGTCTGGCATGGCTCCTTCCCTGGAGACTTAGGGGATGAGGAGGAGGGAGAAGAGAAGTATTGTTATGCAATAATATGACAAAACAGTTGATGTTTATAGGTTTGACGCTATTGGCAGTCCAACTAAAACCACATTTAGTCATCCCTTTTTGTAGTCAAAATAATGTCAATGTGGGTTGGGTTTTTTTAATGTACTGTACTAACAGTTATTAAAAAGAAAAAAAAAACTATTCTGGAAAAATCAGAGATGTGGTTGGAGTGGGTGATGATGACTGTGTCGATGTTACACAGTAAGGAACGAGACACAGCTGAAGCTCCATGTCATGAGAGATCCATTTACATGCCGTTTAATGTGCTGTGGCTGAGCAGCTGATTTGCTATCTAACCTGCAAACTGAGATTAACAGTGCACTTTTTCAGAGAATATGCGTTTGGCCACGCTTTCAACAAGCTAAAGTGCAGGACAAGACAGAACCTTTAGCATGAAAGCTGATGTGGGTTGTTGTTGTTGTTGTTCACAGTCTGTGGCTGCTGTCTGCCTCACTGTGCCTCACTGTGGCTGTCTGACATAACCACTTTACACAAGATTTAATGTTTTTCAACCTTTGTTTTTAACCCGAATGCTAATTGCTTCAGTCCTTCGGGCCTCCCACCTTCAAAGTAATCTTAACCTTAGTTTGAGTAGGAATGCAGTCATTCCTGCTTCGGCTCCCGCACTGCTACTTCTCACTGTGGCCGAGATGGCTATGATGTGTGATTTTTGATGAGTACTTGGCAAAATAAAGCAGTGGATAGTATGGTTTATAATTTGTAACTTTTCAAGACCTTTTAATACCACACAGATGATTAGTTATATAGGTATAAAAGGATGCATGCAGTACGAAGGATATCTGTATGAAGACGGGATGATAAGGCCTGGAATTACTGTATGCTGTAACCTGCAACACATACTGTATATGACAAAATACTGTAAACAAAAATGCAACTAGAAACCAAATACAATTACCATTAAAAAGGTGACCACTTAAAAGCACTCTAAGATTATTATTATTTACTTTACTTGATGTAAGACGTTAAAAAAAACAAACCCATTAATAACGCCATTTCCACAATTTGAAATGTAATTAGAGAGGGCACATGCGTGTTAGACATGGGAATTCTTTGGTGTGTAATTACAAACACCACTGAACATGTTATTTCAGAATTGTGTGCACAGATATCTGCCAAACAGAGCAATGCTGCTTCCTGAAATACCTCTCCGCCGTCTTCCACTAGAGGTAAACAATACAATCGGACATCTTTATGGTGAGGTTCAGCCTTTCTTATGTCTCAGCAAACATCTCTGTCTGGCTGCGTGTGGTGCATAAGAAGAGATAAACGGTCAGGCGACTGCTTGGCTGGCTGTCAGGGCCTTTGTAACTGGACGTGCCAAAATATTACTGTGTGTACAGGAGTGCCCTCGCTGGAAGAGATGAGGAAACAACTGTGCTGATGTTTACTGTAGTTAACTCGGCACAGGAATGAGAAAGTTGATGTTTGGACTTAGCCTTTTACAGTCATTTACAGAAAAGTACGACACTGTATTCATACAGTTCTCTACAAATGTTTATCTTGCAACTCAAAAATTCAGAATAAAATAGCGCAGAAGTAATTGAGCTAATTCATGATTAATTTAACATCTTGTGTTTAAAAACCTCATTTTCTAGTGGGTTTTATCTGCCGACGCACAGAAAACGATGAGTTTCTTTTCAGTAAACACAGCATGATAAAGCAAAACTTAAGAGATAAAGAAAGTAGCACCGCATATAGAAACTAAACCTTGATTCGCAAGATGTTTGGAAAGGGCACTGCACAACGCTGGAGCAATGGTCACTCTGCCAGGTTTCAATTTGCACCGTCACTAAAGCAAAGTTATTCACCTCTATAAATTCGATAGTCATCACACCAACTGTTGACACTAGAGGAACAGATAAGTGGGCAAACATTAATCTTCTTGGAGAGAAAAACATCCACGTTCAACACATGATTTACGTGTTTTTCGAGTCACAGCTTCCTGTTTGCAGTTCTAAGGTTTTCTATTATGGTGTACAGCAAACTGCCTGCCCAGTAGTTAAGGGTCAGAGTATAGAAAACAGAACAATGTGTGACCTTAAATAATTTACTCCAGAGGTTGTGAGGTGACAGCACTTCTACACAGAAGCGAAGCTGAAGGCAGCACCTATATTTAACCATGTGTGGGTGTGGGTGAATGCCAGGATTCCGGTTTCTGTTCTTTGTTTGTGCTGAGGGCAGACAGTGAGCTGAACTCATACTACGTCACTTTCTTATCTTATGCCCTCTGTGGATTTAGGAATGGCTCCTGCAGAATGCACCTTCGTTCCTTTGGCAAGAAGGCAAAAAACGTCTATTTTGGTAGATCACTTCAGTTACTGTCCCTTTATTGACCTGGTAAGTTGTTTGAATCATGTGTACTCTTACAACCCCACGGCTTAAAGCCACAAGACCTTTCAAAAAGAGTTACACGAAGAACATGGACTGCCCACTCTCCTTCTGGAAACAAACACTAGCCCTTTTTACACAGCCTGTTCAAGGCGGGACTATTGCAGCTTGATTGTGACTCACCGTTCTGTATAAAAGTTAATGACGTCTGTATGAAAAGAGTGATCCGGCAAGGCAGTAGGGTGGGACAGGGGTGTGATGTTTTATGTGTGAGACCCACAAGCGGGAGATTTAAAAAGCAGCTAGAAGCAGTTAGCAGCTAACTCAAAGACGAAGACAAGCAACCAAAAATGTCTGCAAATTGGGGAGACAATGCGAGGTCTGAGAGCTCCTTACCCTCCGAGCAGAGGATGAGATCATCCGCCATGCACCAGGGACGGTAAAATAATTGTTATTGACATGTTATTCCACGGTTTAGAATGCCAACATTGCTGTTTTGTGACGGCGGCAGCATAAAGAAGGGTCTTTGTTGTGTCGGCATTGCGCAATCTCCATGTAAAAAAGGGATGATAACAGAAGAAAATGAAAGGACAGAAAAAACCCCCAAAAAGAACCAGGTTTGTTACCACGGTGAGCTCCATGGCGTCGTCCTCCTCTCCTTCCTCTCTATTGTCCTCTATTTCCTCCATGACCTCAGCCTTGGCCTCGGCCACCAGCTCCCGCAGTGGACGGTTGGATGTCACCGACCTCACAAAAGGGTGCTGAAGACACAAAGGACATGCAGAAGAGTTTGTCAAAATGCACAGAGTGATTGGTTCTTAACTTCACAATTAAACCTCCAGTTGTCCGGTCAAAAGGTGTGTAAAATGTGAAACCATTGTGAATGCAAATAACTGTTAAAAGAGACAACAGTGAGATTAGGGCAGGCTACAGTCATTACATTAGCTTGCCCATGTGTGTTGTGAGTGCCAACACACACACACACACACACACACACACACACACACACACACGAGGCTACAGAGGACTTTCACTGCAGATGAAACTCCATCTGCCACCTGCCAGTTCCTGAACAGCTACAACAATAGTGGCTCCACAATACAAACTGTCTCCTTATTGGAACATCGAACATGATATCCTTAAAATAGCAAGCATCTACTTTTGAAAATTTGTGCTTTGCCAGGATGCAAATTAGGCGGCGATAAGCCGAATGAAAAGCAAAGCTAAATTAAAAGTTGAGTGCAGCTGGGATACAAGGCTGATCATTTATTATTCAGATGCTTTGCACCGCTGTGTAATTTAATTGGAACAGCTGACAAAGGGAAAAGGCTACAAGTGGTGCTGGAGCATGAAGAGTGAGAGTGTGTGTGTGTGTGTGTGTGTGTGTGTGTGTGTGTGTGTGTGTGTGTGTGTGTGTGTGTGTGTGTGTGTGT
>JBBPCS010000226.1:5023482-5047887 GCA_037974645.1 Hollardia meadi
GTGTGTGTGTGTGTGTGTGTGTGTGTGTGTGTGTGTGTGTGTGTGTGTGTGTGTGTGTGTGTGTGTGTGTAGTCCTGGAGGACCGCATTAGGCTTCAGCTTTTAACTTCTCCAATGACTAACAACAGTCAGCTATTGTACAATAAGTCTGGTTGTGTAATGCCATGTGCCATCTAACCATTTATTACACTGCAGTGAAAATAATGTGTGAAAAACATTCGGTGTTTTAAAAAGGTGTTGCCCACTGATCAGAAGGTCGGTGGTTCGATCCCCGATCCCTGCCTTCAGCATGTTAAAGTTATCTTATGACACTTTTCATATATAGCAGGGCTTGACTTATATACCGTTTAATTTACAGAAACCCAACATTCCCCCACGAGAAAGCGCTTGGTGACAGTGGCGAGGAAAATCTGCCTTTTAACAGGCAGAAATCTTGGCTCATTCTCATGTCAAGACAGATTATGGGCATGATTTAAAACATTTTGCATAAAATGCTACAGTTATTCCACAACTAAAAACAGCCAACAAACACAAATGAATACATTTTCCCGTTTTGATACAGCAGAGTACTTCTTTTATGATTGAGTATTTCAACACAGGCTCAACGCATCGGTTATTCTGAAGGCATACACTTCAACTGATATCATTCCGACTCCAACAACCACATTACCACTTCCTGAGTAAACACATGCTGAGAGATCTGCCATCATATTGTTAAAGCCATATGATCCTGTGGTGGTATGGGGCCGAGATGAACAAATGCGGGGACTATTTGCAGCTACATTAAATGCTCAAATAACACTTAACACACAAAAAAGGGTGTGACAATTGCAGTGGGAGCATGCATTCAAGAGCAAAAGTACATAAATAATACAGTTCCTGTGCACAGGCCAAGTACTCTTCAGCCATCTCAAAAAGTTGAGTCTTAAGCAGATTTTCTTTTCTCCAAACAAAGTTTAAACGTAAACAAACAGAGATGAGAAAAAGATCTACTGAAAGAGTTCAAGTAGAAAAGGTAGCACATCTTTTAGATTTCTTTTTCTTTCCCTTTAGGCACCAACAGAATAACAGTATTGAACAATGAGATTTCAGCTTCAAACTGTTTGTTGTAACAAGGTAACTCAGGCCTTCCATGCTCAAACTAAACACAGTTTTCTTGAGGCATATCACAGGGGGAAAGACTTGAAGTGTAATATTGCCATAATGGATGAATATGTGGTTCAGTGGAGCTCCTGTCCTCTCGTACAGGTTTCAAGTTGCTCTAGACCCTATAAGGCTGGTGATTTGGGGTCTTGCATGCATGGCTGTGCATGAAAAGGTTAAATGTGAACAATATGGCCCCATTAGGGGTAAGAGCAGAATTACATGCGTAGCAATGAGTGTGTGTATTTGTGCTTCTGTTTTTGTGGGGATAATTTTAAGTTTTAGGCCTTGGGTGGGGACATATTATTTTGTGGTCAGATCTCACCTCTAGAAAGGGTGATTCAGAAGTTAAGGCTTGCTTTAAGCAAGGCTTAAGGTTATAATGAGGTTTAGGTGGAGTTTGGGGCAAGGGTGTGGGTGAGGCAGGTATTCATTTTGGTCTGCAGAAATAAAACTGATTTGACTTTTATTTGCCCAAATTTTTAAATATCAGACTGAAACTTCTGCTTCACTTTGTGGTGCTCACAGCATTGCAAAGTTAATCGTTTTAAATGTCTCTTTAGAGAAAAGACCCTTACTCTTTATGATCCACAGACCTTGCAGCAACTCATTTACTGAAAAATAGTTCCTATGAAAATTGTTGACAGCTTGTTCTCTGATGTTGCTATTAATTCTTCAATGCTTTGAGCATAACAGACTAAATTTCATTCACTTCCATCATATTGGGGTGGTGGCAACTGTGCCATTAAAGGTATGCTGAATTAGCTATTAGTAGTTCCTGTTTGCAACATGGCTGTACAGACATCTAGAACTGGATTACTTTGATAATGAAGACCAATTGTGGTGATTCTCAGGCAAGCTGTGGAGTTTTAAGGGTCTAAACATCTTTTTCCTATGATTTCTGAGCAGATTTATGGAGTTTTGTTTTTGCAATGGACACCAAAGTTAATGATATCCTAGTAAAAAATGTAAGCCACTAAAAATATATGCATGATGGGTTTTTGGCTGAGGTATGACTTTGAAAAGGAGTGCAAATTGCTGCAATCAGGCACTATTAAGTTCCTGAACTGCCTCAATGAGCTGCAACTACTGACAATGTTAGTGTGCTTTTGTCCCTTTCGCCTCAATATCTTTGCTTCATACCCCGGAAACCTCCGAAATTTGGGTGAAGGGTTGGGCTCAGGCCTGCAGTTGTGATAGCTGATAGCTAGATGGTTAAGGGCTAGATAATGCACGATGTCAATGAGGGTTCTCACAAATATAAAAGTAAAACCAACAAAACCATGACAAAGTCCTGGCTCAGAGATAAAAGAGCCAAATACTCCCATGGCAAAATTACCCACCATACAGATATGCTATGGTCAGAAACAGAGAAGCATAAATTATTACACATGAATGAAAACTACTCCAAAAAAAACAAAAAAACAATCCTGACCATGAGAAACTATGTGGGAGGACAAGCTATATTCAGTATACAGTGCAGAGTACAAGTCATCCAGCCACACAGCCACAGTGACTAATACTGACTGACATGACTGATGTCATGTTGTTCTGTGTACATTTTTTTTTCGAAGCACACATGTGGGACAGACACAAGACAAGAGGTTCAAACATGGTTAAACTAAGACGACCTTAGAAAAGCCTGATGACAAAGACTTTAGGAAGCGTTGTCCTTTTATTTCCTCCATTTGATATAGTCACACACATCTCATACACTTAACTATGATTCATTATAATCTTTCTGTTCACTTACTACACTACATCTGTCTTCCACATCCACGCACTCTAACAAAGACATGCATTACAAAATCGGACCTAAAAACATCCCGTAAACTGATATTGAACTGATGTTCAACATTGCGCAGCAAGATTTAATGCCATCATTGCACAACTATCTAGAGCAAACAGTATCTGACAGCCGTTAGGAGCAGCAGGCATGATAACCATCTGAAACCTCCAGCACGGCACCAAAAACTGGACCACACCCGTCTCTTTTTCCCCCACTGGAGAGCACATGCAGAATTCCCAGCGGGCCTGGGTCTAGGAGTTTCATCTCTGCTTCTCTCTAATTGGCCAGAGGTGGCGAGTTCAGAGTAATCCAGACATACCGTTGGCTGAGGGTGGGAATGTAAATAGTTGCCATTCCCTCAGCTGTGGGATACAGACAGGAAACCGTGGCTCTGAATTTTAATAGATGCTGCACTCGTGCTTTAATACACACCCTGTTCACTTTTTCTCTCTTTTTTTTTTTTTTTTGCTCGGGATTCTGGATTTTGAGAAAAGTTTGGCCAAGCTCATCCTTAGAGATCGTTTTAGTGCCAGAAAAACTATTTCTGATCATTCACAATTTCTTGGCACAAAAACCTCTAATGTCCTTCAGATTAAAATGTTTTAAAAGCCCCACGAGGGGGTTTAAAAAGTAGACATTTCTTCTTCTTAAAGTCCTCAATGTTTGCTCACCTTTCCTCCCCCTTTTTAGCTTCATTATGTCACTTTTTACTGCATCCCACTCCTTCTCTGCCGGCTCCATTCTTGCCCACTCTAGTACACCCTCTATTCCCCTCCCACTTACATGCCAGTGCCCTCTATGGGGCACCACTCACTCCCCTGGCATAGATCACTCTATTCAGGTCTTAAAATAGATGATTATGTGTCAGCGCAAGATAAGGACAGAGTGAGGACAATGTTCCATCATATTTCAAAGAGCTGCATTGTGCAACATTTGCTAGTTTATCATTGTGCAGTGCCTACCTCCAAGAGTTGTACCGCACTCGGACGAGTCTCTGGGTTTTTATCCAAAGCTTTCTTCAGGAAATCTTTAAACTCCGGTGACCTTGGGTGAACACAAGAAAACAGCATTAATCAAAAACAAGAGGAATGGAGAAAGGGGAGCTGGAGGAAAGTGATGAAGGGCTAGTTACGACATAAAACATTTGAACATTTCCAGATATGTGATGCCGGTACATGTGGATCATCTCTGTGCACAGCTGCGCTTAGTAAAACAAAACGTTCAACGGGGATGATGGGTCAGCTCCGCATCCCGAAATCTCCTCTCAGCGCCTGATAACGTCACTTCTGCTTGATTGAACTTCACTTTTGCCGCTATGGAACATTGGGGCTCGTAAAATTGAGAGGGAAATGGTTATATCTTGGCACTCGCTGAAGTTCTGCCTCTGCTGAGTTATTACTGTAAGTTTGAAAAGGGCAAATGGGACTGCAGGTAGAGAGAGGGAGGACAATGTGATACATCGAGAGTCTACAGTAGGTTACAGAACAAAACTTTGTGTAGAAATGTGGTATTTCCATTTACTCCATGGTTCTGAATAACATATCCCTGCTTCTTCTTCCAATGTTGAGCAACTGGAATTGAAAAAAAAACTTGCTGAATTTAGATTCATTTTGAACGTATCCTCACCATTTGTATGGCTGCTCCAAAGTGGGGGGCTCCGACTTGGCGATCTTCAACAGCACCCTCATGGGGTTGAGCTCATGGTGTGGAGGTTCGATCTGGGCGAGCTCGATCAGCGTGATTCCCAGAGACCAGATATCAGCCTTGTAGTCATACGGAGCGTCCTTAATGGTCTCACACATCACCACCTCTGGGGCCATCCTGAGAAAACAAAAAGGTAAGTATTTATAGGGACCATTACATAGTGACAGACACTGAATCCAGATTGAGGCATGCTTCACAATACTAATGTTTACATCCTTAGAGAGGAGTTTTTTTCCCCTTTCCATACCATTTAGTATGCAATTAAGTTTTTTTTGTGTGAATGTTAGAACGTACGGAACGTGCAGCGTGTGACCGAAATGAGATAGGGTTGTGGATAGTGCATGGCCATGTGGAGCAAACAGGTTTACAAGAGAAAAGTATCAAAAGTGAAGCACAATTTCAATAAAAGAAGGGCAAAGGAATGATGTTTTACTGGATCAACACAGTTAGTCATAGAGAAATCAGTCCCGACAAGATTCTAATATAAAGATATGCCTGCAGCATTTGCAACAGTTAATTTTAAGCTGTGACAGGAAGTGACTCGCTTATAATTACTGCAGGGGGATAAGGATCTTACTCACTTATTTTGCATGTGTCAACACCAAGCACACTTCTCAGGTCAGCGTGTGTTTGCTGACAATCTGAAAAATGGCTCTCAGACAATCCAGAGCTCTTAGATTTACTCAAGTGCCAAGAATCAAATGTTTGCTCCCCGTTTCTAGTTGACTTTGCTTATCTGTACATTCAAGGGAAAAGTTCTACACCAAAACTCTCTCCAGTATTTTTTTTTTTTTTTTTTTTTCTCAGGACTAACAGGTATTGTGCAAAATGAGGGCATGGTCATGAGCCGAGAGGGTACTCCTGGTGGATAATAACCTCTTCTAGTCAATGGTTAACTGGCTACCACCATATTCATATACGATATAACAGCATGGAACAAAGTTCAAAGGGAATCTTTCCAATTTGTTCAGGTAGAGAAAAGACACTGTTGTGGCAACAACGGCAGATTAAAGCACTGAGTAAAGGCATTGGGTTGAGTGTGTGCATACACAATATCATGTTCTTTCAAGTAGTATGGAAGAGCTGTGGCCAGCAGAGAATTTGATTTCAACAAGCAATAGTCCCCCACTTATAAAACTCGTGTATGGATGTTGGTATGTCTACAGTTCAGACTGTATACTGTATACTGTATATATACATTGCAGGCAACACACCAACATTGTGAACAGGACAGTTTTATATTTGATTTATATGGTGTCGCATCACAAAACAGACACTCCCATCTGCAAACACCTATCTGTAAATGGTTTCTCAATTACATTTCTAGACGATGAGAAACATCAGAAGCTTTTATCCATATCACCCACCCCGACGTTCATGCATAGCTCTATACTCACCAGTATGGTGTTCCAATGAAAGAATCTCTTCTTTGCAAGGTTTTGTTGTTTTTTGCAGATACTCCAAAATCCGCTACAATTATGAAGACAAAAAAAAAAAAAAGATGACGTGAGAAAGTTGAAAAAAAAAATTGCCCTGAAACATTTCCCAATAGGAGGGACGGCCAGTTCAAAAAGCTTCCATCCCATTTTTCCCCCACTTGCAGTAGCGAGTAAAGTTGTCATGAGATTGTGATGTGCAGAGACACCGAGCCAGAATTTATAGCAGTCCTGATTCCCAAACAAGCTGTTTCCCCGACATGACCCTCAGCTGACAGAGGTGTCGTCTTGACTTTGGCAGTACAACTTTTTTCCCTGCTAGTAAGAATATTACGCGAGGCCCAGAGTTGAGAAGCGTTTGGCAGAGACCTGAGGATTTTACTCACGAGGCAGCAGGCGGACTGCTTCAATTACAAACTGGCATGTTCTATTACGGGGACTAAAGTGACTGTCTTGGTTTTGCAGACTATAATTCAAAACTCTTTGACTTCCCAGTCAAACGTGTCATTTGGACTGTTGCAGTCTAAACCTTTGCAGAAATGTTTTACTTCCTACAAAAACAATAAATGGTATTACTGCTTTTACTGTACATCAAGTAAGAGTTTGTACATTAATATCCCAGAGGACGTAAACATATTCTAGTAAAAATCAAACCCCTGGTTTAACACTATGTGCTCTTAATAAATGACCAAGGATGAGTCTCTGAAGAAGCATTATTATGATCATATGCAAATATGTCTACTCAACATACCTAAAGGCTCCAAGAATGCACCACACAATCAGGAACTGAATGGCTGCACAGTAAGCGGTGTTCCAGTGGGGAATCCCAAAAACACTCCAGGAAATAGTTATTAATGGGATTCACCTTTTTGATTTGAATATTTTTAAGTGAAAAAAAAATACACATAATATATTAAATAATGACATAATCTATTAAATCATGAGGATAAATAACTAAATTAAGTTTCTGCATGTTCTATACCGATTTACAGCGAGAACGAGGACCATGAGTGAGTGTTATAGACATTAGAGTTTTATTAGACATGAGTTTACAAGAAGTTCAGCTGCATGGAAGAACATGATGTTGAATGTCTTGTATCATAGGTGGATATATAATGCATTTGCCTGCCCTCAGTGACAGTTTGTTGCTGCCTTTCTTAAATTAACAAGTAGTTAGATACGTTTGGAGACAGTAAATGAGTTAGTGTCATGACTTAATGAGTTTAAAGAGGCAACTCCCAGTGATTACATCCAATTGTGGTGTCTTAGGAAAAAATATAAGGCAATGGATTGGGACTTTAACAAGAAGTTCAGCTTAATGAGCACAGTGGCTGAAAAGATATACAGTACGTCATTTGAAATAAAAATAAAAAATAAACAGAAAGTGTAAGTTAGGACTTGTTCTTGCTGTCCCAACTTGTTTGCGACGTGTTGCTGGCATAAAATTCAGAATAAGCATATACAGTATTTACAAAAATCAATGAAGTTGATGATATACTGTAAAACATTCAATATATTGTCTTTGTACTATTTTCATTTGGATTGAATGTCAAAAAGGATTAGAGAATTATCACATTCATGTTTTACAGAGCGTCCCAACTTTTTGGGAATTGGGGTTGTAAAACTCTGGATCAATAAAGCAAGGAAACTACACTTTAACCCACAACATACTTGCAATTGGGTTGAACCTGCTAAATCAGCTGTGCAATATAAAGAATGTGCAGAAATCTTAAATATGCAAAACTTCAGAGAATTCACTTATGGGCTCCAGGCATAACTTTAATGTGCAATGCAAATGTGGGGTTAATCTCACAATTCGCTCCACTTGCATCATTTTGGCAATGAAATGGTTTCCTCTATTGATGTTGGGATGTAAAGAGACACAGATGCCAACAGGGCTTCAAAGTTGATCCAAATCCAGGTCTCGAATATGTTTAAACATGTCGTCTTCTTTTCTGCAATAATCTGCTGGATCCCTGTTATTCTTGTTTTGGTGAAATTTCATGTGTATGTGTACGTTTGTGTTTGTACTCACCTTGCATAACAGCACAGGCATGTGGCTGTGACTTGTATTTCTTCTACATACATCATATTTATTTGTAGTGATGGATTTGCTAATTCAATTTAAAAGCATCCTATGTGACAGGATGTGCCTGAGGGACGTGGTACTACTCCGTGTTTTCTGCAACTCTCTTTGAAAAGCAAATGTAAACACAACTAAAACACAGCCGACATTTTGCATCATCTGCACGAATACAGTAAGGGAAGTATTTTGGGTCCAAATGAATGTAACCTCTGAACATACCATATTGCATTTTTCAGACCGTGCACTTGTGTAATAATGGTCTACAAGCACAACAAGCACCTAAAACTACTAATAAACTAATAAATATCTAAACCCTCACCCAGTTTGATGTCCCCATCTAGCATGAGGAGGATGTTACCGGCCTTCAGGTCTCTGTGAATGATCTTCATGCTGTGGAGGTAGACCAGACCTTCCAGCATCTGACGACACACCACCTTAATCTGCGGCTCCGTCAGCCCACGATCCAACTCTGATAGAGAGGCAGGAGATGGAGAGGTTAAATATGGGGTAGGGGAGCGGAGTGAGAGCAAGAGAAGAATGGAAGTGAGGGTTGAGAAAACTCAGAGGGTTCAAACCCGTTATGCACACCGTGCACATTCCATATTTGGCAAACATACAACCATGGCAAAACAAAGTCTTAAGGGCTGATCTCGTGTGTGAACTCCAAGAGAAAAAAACAGAAGGAGGTAAACCTGTGACGATCTCAGCAAAGTCTCTCAGATAGTGTTGCTGGATTAGTAATCCCAGATCAGAAAAGCTTTCACACATCCATGCTAGTCCTGCCCTGCAGACTTTATTCTACTAAGTCTGTGTTTGCTTAGCTGCAGTGGGGGTACAGACAGTTATGAGGATGTGGATTACCAAGTAAAAACAGACCAGGGGGTTTCCCACAGTGGAGGACTCTACTATGTCTAGAGCATTCAAGGCCAGACAAATAAAGTTGCAGTTTAGAGCAAATCAAGAGTATTGTGATAAATGACGGTTTTCTAGCTTTAAACATGCTGTAATCCTTCTGTGTATGGACAGGAGCCTTAAAACAAATCACATCTTTGGCATTTTATCTCTACACTTGCTTAAAGTCACCCTCAAGAGACAAGCGCAGCCGCAGCACTGCCGCAGGCGTGGAACTCGACTCTCGTGACAGCGAGGAAGGTGGTACACAGGGAACAAAAAGAGAGAGAGAGAGAGAGAGAGGGGCCTACCTAGCATTGTGGCATCCACAGCACCTCCGGGGCAGAACTCGATCATGATCTGCAAAATGATGGGGGGGGGGGGGGGGGTGACGTTAAACTTGACCCAGCTTTAAGAATATACACTTAACAACTGTAATCTTCCTTTGTTTTTTATCAGGGATTCACATGCAGCAACAGGAAGAAGAGATCACATTTCATCTGCAGCAACTATCACGTGGTTATGTTTTCTATATTTTCTGGTACTATTCTATCACAACTCATCACTTTCACTCGCAGGCAAATTCTTAACGTTTTGAAATACTGTTAATCAATTGTATTTGAATCCCCGGCAAGAAACATTCACTGTTGGTGTGGCAGTAAGAGGAGCTTAAGTTAATAAATAACATACACCAATCAAATCCAATCCAATGTCGATGATAAAGAGCAGAGAAGTTAAAAGCAACAACATGTCCAGACACAAAAGATTCGTCCCTGTTGACTCTGCTCACATATGATCATAATCTGTGTAATATATTCTTAGAACACCGGCGGGGATTGACATGGAATGGTTTTTGAACAACTGTAAATTCACCCTGGCTGCAAATGAGCGGACAAATATTTGTCATAGAAGATATTCAGAATAAAGAGCAGTGAGATGTGTTTGAATTTGAGTTTTTGTTGTCTTTAAAAGGAAGCTGTTCAGTTGTTGCTGACAGCAGTGACATTCAATGACTTTCTCACACACACACACACACACACACGACTGGATGAAATAAAACAAAGACACTACAGGGTTTCATACTAATTCTGTGATTCCAAATGGTCAGAGATCAACCGCAGGTGGTGTGCAGCATACCAGCGGTGCGATGTCACTCTTATTTAGTCATCGAGTCCTGCTTGCTATGACATCACTGTCAAAGTATCAACCGGGTACTGGACAGGGCGCGGGGTTTCAGTCCAGTCATACAAAGAATGAATGAGCGTACCTCCAATCGCACACAGTCACATGAAGACGCACACACACATGGAATGTCAATCTTGGAATGCAGCTCCAGGTGAGACAATGTACTTTTGTGAGGCTTAGATTGACAAACCCCACTCGTTTGGGATCTGTCAAGTGTTGTCAAGGATGTTTAACTTCATCCAGGTCTCTTTAAAAGACAGTTTCACATCTAATCCGTCTTCACAGTCTGACAGATGGGAGAAAGACAGTCTGGCCTATATGTTTCACACTCCACTGCTTCCAGCTTTTATATCTCCTCACTGTATCACAACAGTCTGCCCTCAGTTTTTCCACCTCTCTTTCTAAAGACATGACTGAAGTACAATTAAAGCACCGGAAAACTTGTTTTAAACCTATTATATGCAACACCGAATATTTGGGTTTAAATGAGGAAAAATCAATGTTACAGATCTGCTAATTATTAAAGGTTCAACACCTTCAAACCCGGCTAATCTTTAACTGGATATTGTTTGTGTTGCTTTAGCTTCTGAGTTTCCTTTTTCGACAAATTTGGATTGGTCGAGAAGTACAGAAAGTGACATCGACTTTACAACATAGCAGAATACGGTGGCTGATAACAAGAAAGCGCAGTCCAGATTTGAGGTGATTTACAATGTTTCCCTTACATAGTTTTTTCCACCAAAGAGCACTGAAGTGTTTTGTTGTTGTTGTTTTTTTACAGTAAAACATGCTCATTATGTACGTCTGTCCAAAATCCAATGAATCCGCACATAGATTGTTTATGTTATGGGTTGAGAAACATACCATTAGCTGATAGACTGTTACTGGAATTTTCCTCATATCCGTTATCGTTTACACGGCCATTAAAATTAACACTTCCTGGTCCAATTAAACTTATGTTTTTTTGGGACTGTTGCGGAAATAATCAATTTGTGGCGCATAAGAATTTAAAATGGACATTGTTAAAAATGTGTTTGCAACCAGTTCTTCATATAGAGTTGAGTGCTGATAAAATATTCTCGATTGAAAGCACATAGTTTACCACTCCAGAGCGAGGTTTATAACACATTTCAGTACAAACTCCACCCCCACCACCACCTCCCAAAATTACATGAACCGCCCTTCAGCATTAACACACACATTGCCCAACCTAAACAGCTGTGCATTGCACTGCAGTGTCACAAGCAACTGGTTTGGGAAAGTGTCTCTGCAACCAGACTTCTTCGCAACATGCTGTGCCGCAGTCAAGAATGTGACCCGACTGGTCAGGCTACATACGAAACATACCTACTGTGGGCTGAGCACACACGCAGACACAAGCTTCGTCTGCCCCACACAGACGCACACTCACAAATCAACCAGTGTGTCACATGCCACCTGTACGGAGAAGCCAGAATACCAGTTTTAACAGGAAGTAATAGATGTAATGTCTTTTTTTGTTGTTGTTGTTAAACTCAAGAGATGAATCTCATTTGAGATAATTATTATACACCAAGCCAATCTGGTGTGGTGCAGTGTTTTATAGAAAGTAATGTCTCCATTTTTGAGCTCCTCTTTTATTCATTTGAGGACAAAACTGAACCAAATTAGACACAATCTGCAAAATCCCAAAAAGCTTTCAAATAAATGGACCAGGCCCTTGATGACGTCGCAGTGTTCCTGTACTTTCACAGTGATTTTCCCACATCATTTTGTCTAAAGGCTATTGGCCCGCTTAGAAACTGCACTACGGAATAAATAAAGAAATAAGACGATATAGAGGCAGAAGCACTGTTATACCGTTTCACTCTTTGAACATGACTAATGCTTCAGCGATGTGTGTGTGTGTATGAGGAGGTACAACATACCGACTCCAATCAATTTGCTTTCTAGTGTCATCAAAAATCTCTTGGCAACCACAGCTGGTGCGATTGTGTAGACCCCTTAAATCTCTCTCTCTCTATATCCATCTATATGCTACGGTGTGTGTTAATACATTTGCTTTTCAAAAGTCTGATTTGAAACTTAGCTAAAAGCACCAATCCATTGTGAGAGCATTACTTTCAGTTTGTAAATAAGCTCCAGGACATGACTGGCAGCAATTGATATAGGCCCTTATTAAGCCCTTAAAAAGGTGCATCAGCCATTATAACCTCCAACATGCTTTAAAGGGTTGATTGGAACCAACAGACAGGTTTTAACTTAGCTTCTAAATGATGTGTTTAAGTTCTTTTCTGTCTTTAGTGTCTTTCTTTATCATCTGTTGAACTGCTCTCCTCCCTTCTCTATCCCTTTCGCCGTCTTCGTTCTTCTCAGTGTGCTGATGTCAGCGGTCCTGTCCGTCCCCATCTTAAAGGCCCTCTTTTTCTCACGCCGTGGGCCTGGCTGCCCTGCTACAGCCTTAAGACCAGATTGTTCCCGCAAGCGAACAAACAGCCCTTCTCTCACTCTCTCTTTTTCTTCCTCTATTTTTCTCTCACTCAGTACAGAAAGCAGAACGGGTGGGATAGTACTGGAATGCGTCATCTCACCCCTTGCCCAGTCCACCCAACCGGAGGTTACTGAGGCCTGACTGCCAACCACTGGGCTAATTGTTGAGATCCTGAGGCTAGTACACATAGTCATAACAATGAGGCACACAGCTTGTTTGCTGTTGTCTATAATTATTCTACAGCCGGTCGGGGGCTCATATGTCCATTTTGGCTGTGCTTTTCTATAATAAACCAGAGAAGTACGCTTGCTCTGAAAGTACAGGCTGAATAAGAGACCATGAAGAGATTGAGAGTAAACATGTGTACCATCTCAAATAAGAGAATGCATGACTTTCTCAATACGGCTTACAAGTCAGAGAGTAAAGCAGAAGCTGACACTTTGAAGCCACACACACAGGAAGCACGTGGTATGAATGTTGCAGGACGGGATGTTAGTACATGTGACTTATCAGCACAAACTAACACAGTCTCACAGTCCAGCTTTGATTGATGGGGAACATTCACCTTCCACATTCAGGAATTCCAGCTATGGCCAGCTCCGTCATGACTAGCGCCGCACCGGGGCTGTGGCACAGCCATGTGGGTGCGCGTGTGTGTTTGTAGAGGCACTATACGCCTGTCGTGTTTTGACATTGTTAGAATCTTTAAGATTTTCATGACTCAAAACACACTTTTGATACCATTTATGGTCAGCCCGTTTTGGGGTTTGTTTGTTTTTTTTTGCCTTTTGATGCATTTACAGCCAGTAATTATTTTTCCATAGAGAGGTAGAGCGGCCATTCCTGTGTCCAGGATTCAGATTCCTGAGCTAGACACGAAATATTCACAGGAAAACAATGCATGCACGGAGTCCAGCATAATTTTATTGCATTTGATAACAGTCTTCCTCTTTCCTGTTTGCTCTCTTCACACCGTGTCTGCAAACGCAAACTGAGCATCCTGCTGCTGCCACATCACTGGTGAAAGATGGGGAGGCTTTGTGAAGCACGAACAGGACATTTCACAGGAAATTATTTGAGATTGTTCTTTATTGTCCCCCATTTTTGGGATTTTTTCATCCGTGGATAATTTTTCACCTTTTCAAGGGAGTATTGGAACAAGAAGGAGCAGCCACAGGGAGCTGTTAAATGAGGAGCTGCAGGCGGCCGGCTGGAGAGCTATGTAACCAGCTTTATTGAGCCCTGCTGTTGTGTGAAATCAGATCAGTTTTTATAACGATAATTCATTTAACCGGGCTGCAAAACGGATACACCAGTTGCTCTTCTCTTGTATTTTCTGACAATGTCAGATGAACTGATGGCAGAAGGAACAGCGAGTCAATGACTTCGCTCAATTTAATAATTCTTGAATACATTTCCGTAGCTTAAATCTAAACTTTAAGTATTGCATTTGTAATGACATCACAAGTCGCGGGGTAAAAAATAAATAAATCTATATATACTAACACAACTATCTTTAGTCTGAACACTGCCTTGTAATTCCTCAGATATTCAAGGTCGTGCCCCAGCATGAGGTCACTATGATGTTTCTTGGCCAGATCGACTGGGGGATCACAGAGGGAGTTGAAACGTTTACGCTTGAGTGTGGGGGGGAGAAATAACTCCAGAGCAGAAAACACAGAACTGAAATTGATCCTCATTCTTGCAGTAACATCAGGCTGAGGATGGAGTCATTTCTTGTGCATCGTGTCACGCTGGAGGGGGGGGGGGGGGCATTGCCTCCCCATTGAGGCAATCCACTTTTCTTTATTTTTCATATGCAGGAGAAATACACTCTCGATGAGATACTGTTGCAATAAAAATAACATCCCGCGAGCCTGCCAGCATACATGGTTAAAGGGTCTTTGGGAATTTGGGTGTTGTGGCTCTGTTCGAAAAGGTTGCAAGGAAAACGTGGTGGATGGACGCAGAAACCCATCAACACGTGGAAAACAATAAATCTTGTGAGGAAGGCATCAGTGTAGACCGCAGATAAGGTCCTTGGTACATTATGCACCAGTCTAATACAATAGCAACCCTGCCCACAGTGTTCCCATACAGCAGCATACAGTCTGTTCATTTAAATAAACTGTCTGCGCTCAGGACAAAAACTGTAGTAATATTTACTAGTGGATAAAACAAGCACACCTTCTTCTAAGCTCAGTCTAGTCATTTGTTTTTAGCCCTTTTTCCTTTCTTTGTTCAGATCGAATACTTAAATGTGCAAACACATGAAACAGAGAGACAGGAGGGTTGAAAAGTCTGTGGTTCACACTTAAAGCTGGTTGTCTTAACCAGATGCCTGTGTTACCTACCCACAATGTGTTGTCATGGTAAAATGCATCAAGCAGCTTGACAATGTAGCGGTGGTCACATTTAGCCAGGATGTCGATCTCAACAATGTAGTCCTCCAGCTCGTCTTCACATTTTGTCTCGATCTGCTTGGCTGCAGCCAGAGCTCCCGTCTCCTTGTTCCTGGCCTAAAACAGAGAAATAGAACATTAAAAATCAGTTTTGACTTCTCCATTTTAGGCTAAAACTCATTTCCAGCAAATGTATATATGACAGATTTTTTTTTTTTTCGGTGCAGCTAATCCTCTGAACTCAAAAGTTTCACTTCACTAGGGAAAACATTTTTTTTTCATTAAAACTGCCACAAAAAGCATTAATAGTTGGGGAAGATTCCGGGTGTGGCTGTATGATATAAAGAACATGTAAAGAAAATGTATCACACCGTCATTTCTGTTAAAATCAAACTAACAATGGCAATCTGTAAGAAATAAAGTTAATCAAACATCTAATGCTATGATTGTACCAGCTGCAAATTTCCAAGTTTGCCTCAAAGATCAGTTTATTTAGCTTCTTGCATCACTCTGCCAGTCGGATTCTTCCAACGAGTTGTAGCCAAAGCGAATCTGAAATGTGGCCCAGCCATTAAAAAAAAAAAAAAAAAGGGTTGACAAACTAACATTTAGGGACAAAACAGGAAAGGAAACTCCACACCCTCCTTAAGCAACTGGAGAAAAGAAGGAACCACAAAAACCATTAAGTGTCAGTATGGCTAAACTAGGACACACACACACACACACACGTATAGAATTCCTAGTAATTCTGAGTAACAAAGGGAAGCGAATGTAAACACGAATAGATTGTTCAGTGCTGTTCTGGAAAGCATCAAAACACCCAAACTGTGGGGCACCAAAAGCGTCCAAATACATAATCTTCATCCTTGTGTAAGAGGGAGAATGTTGTGCGTGCTTGACTGATGGGATTTTGTGGGTAAACGTGACATTAATGTGCAAACAGAACCACAAGTTTAGAGCCGTGTTTGCAAGAGATCAGCCAAGACTTAAAATAGAGTGGAAAACAAGAGTTAAACGGTGGTGATTCATGCTGCCCCTCCAACACTGTAAGATCATATGAAATGACACAAAACTATTTTTCTACAGACTATTACTGAAGGCGATTGTGCACGTGTGTTTTTTATGTTAACCCAGTGACCTGTAGAAACACGGCAGACTAAACAGTCTGGTGGGGTCTGATGCCTCCACGCTTTACAGGGGCTGTGGGAAAACATCTGAACAAACAGAACAGGCTTACAGCAAAACACACTCTTTAACTCATCTCAATTCGCCGTGACTGTGTGTGTGTGTGTGTGTGTGTGTGTTTGTATTTGCCAAACAGGGCTCCGGAGAAGCCGAACTGCCCCGGTCGGAGTAACCCACAGTGTGAGTCAACAGGACGTCTCCCCCTGTCATCGAACCATCAATCAGTGAACAAGCGTGGACAGGAATCACCGAGACACCAGACACTTTCACTTCTCCGCTAACATCTCAGTTTGATGCCATTTGCTTCTCTCCTGCACCAACACCGTCAGCCTCAACAGACTCTCTTACTAAGGTCTCATTTCTAGTCGGAGACCTGCAGGTATATAACCCGTCGTCCCCGCATTACTTGATTTTGACACCAGCTTTACTAAATATCTCCACATGTATGAAACTTTAGGACACATTTAATATGTCACATGGATATGTTTAACAGTAATAACTATAAGAAATAGTTTCAGACATGCACACAATGCAGACTGCAAATCTGGATATCATGGAGCACCACACACACACACACACACACACACACACACACACAGAAATGTACACATCAGACGACAGTTTGAACTTGACAGTTTTATCCTGTTGTAGAACAAGAGACAGTGACACAAACAGACACAACGTGAGAGAGAGATAACAGTGCTTCGCAGGCTAGCAAGGCACTTCTGTCACACTGTCGAACTCATGATCGTCAGTTAAGATAAAAGGATCAAAATTGATTTATTGAATTTAGCTACAGTACCCACAATGCAGCTCAGACTCGGTTGTGTTACGCTAGCAGCGGCTAGCCTGAAGCGGAGATGAGGAACAGGCTACAGAGGTCTGGCAGGGTCACTTTTTCTATTTATTATCATTTAATTTAATATAATTATTCAATTTATTTTTTTTTTTACTTTGACTTGTTTTTCTTCAGCCCCAACGGACGGTGACTCAAGTGACATCACACGCGGCAGTTAGACTTAATGCAGCTCGCTCTGGAGCCACAAAAAGCTTTCTACAACTTTTTCTCACATATGAATTTAATGTGTAAATGATCAAGTTCCCCTTCATCCATCCGGATGAAAACAAAAAAAAAAAAACAAGACAAAGAAAGTTTACTTTAGCTTGCAACACATCTTTGGTCAAAGCATCAGTTTTTCGGAGGCAGCTGCGATCAATTTTGTTGTGACAAAACTAGCTAGTTACCTGCATCTCTATCTACATCTCCACTAAAAACAAATGTGATCATTTCCTCCTCTTTTGTCTCATCATGCGTCGCATTTACAGTTAATATGGCTGACTTGTATCCGAATAAGTCAGAGTATTCTAACGTTATAGGGTTTGCGTCACCATATTTTCCAGTGGAACGCTGAAAAACAGAAATATGCAAAGGTCTTCACCACAAACTGATTCGTTGTCGAGCTCAAATTTACATCGTTACATGTGCACAAATATAAACACATAACATGGTGGTGTGTTTCTGCTGTTGTGTAGTCTTTTCAACAGCCAACCCCCTGACCCAGCTTCACAAGGGCATTTACTGACACACACACACACACACACACACCTTTATATCCCAGTGAAAACAAGGCTAAGGAATGCGCCTCTGGCCTTCAGATGTTTCGGGGAATGGACAAAGAAGGTAGACCGAGAGAAGTGAGCCTCATGCTTTTATGCGGTGCCTTTTTATGTGGCGCTGGGAATGTGTTACATCAGTGAGGGTGCTCAAGTCTAGCATGCAAACACGCCTGTATGTTTATGTGTGCACCTTACTAACAGTATACACTGCAGAGAGGAAATTGCGCTGAAACGCCTCATTGTGACTCACATGGGACCCCTTGACTTCCTACAAGTTAGCATGTCATCAATGCACAAGTGTGTGTAGACGTTTGAAATGAGGAAGTAATTGCAAGAGGAGGCCTCATCCTTTTTAAACGCTCTTTAATGTCAACAATCTTCAAAACACAGCGGCAGCAGCTGCTCCCATCAACAAATTCTTGTTTAATTGACTGACGTCTTTACTTGACTTGCAGTCCGTTGTGTCATTAGTGGCATTTAATTCACTTTCAGCTATTGTTGTTTTGTTTATCGTCTGCTTCTAACCTTACTTCACATCCTGACATACCATCCCCACCACTCATACACGTTCATACACAACCTGAAAGACCCAAAAGAACGCTCGGTACGCAAATGAATTGTGCTTGTTAGCATACTTGGATTTTTAACAAATTTTACTGCCACACATCCCGTCTGAGTAAAGGTGGAATTAAGCTTTTCTGAAGATACACGAAAACATCTGTGCAAGCCTGCACATAGAAGGGTGTTACGGGTGACCATGCGTTAAAGGTTTGTGGACCTGAGAGTCAAGCAAGTTGATTGGCAGATTCAACTCCAGCTGTGAGTTTGAAATGGACACAAAAAAGTTAACAGAATACAAGTTGTAAATAGAAGTATAAAAGTAAGACCTCCGAGTGACCCAAGGGCACGTTCGCCTACGTGAAGCCCACAGAAGCATAATTACGCCTTCAAAAAGGAAGACACCAGTTGTTGCCAGTTTTCCCAGGAAGCATCATTTTCAATCTGTTTAGACGTGTCAAAAAAAAAAGTGATAAGAAAACAAAAAGAAAAAAAGCACATAGACAGAATGGAAGTTATTACGTAATAGTCCCGACCACAGGACGGAAGAAATACAGTTAAAATTGTAGCTGCTGTGGTCATTCCAAGAGAAAACAATGTTTCTAACCTTCTCCTCCAGAGCAGAACAACAGTCTTGGGACAGGTCTGGGTCTGGTTTACATGCTGACAAGAAGACAGTCTCGCACTGATGTTTTGTCATGTGCTCCCCTCACGTCTTATGCCGACACACAAGGCCTACGTTACTTTGGTTACGTTTAGACAACAAACATCTGTGACGTTTGATTAAGTTTGGGCACAAAACCTACTTGGTTAGGTTCAAGAACTCACACGTGAACTCCGGTCTCCTCTCCGGCACTTTCTCGCTTTGGAAGTACGTCGCGCTACGTCATCTGTTCAAGTCATCTGATACTGACGCGGATGGCTTTCCGTTGCAGGTACATTTAAACCTTTGTGCATACCCTGTGCGTCTGGGTGAGACGCGAGGAGCCGTGACAACACGTCGATAACTGACTGAGCTGGGGATGAGAACAGGCTGGTTTTCCTGTTCATTAGTGACTTTACTTGACAAAAGCCAAATTAGACCACATGTAAGCCAAGACCTCTACCACTGAACAGAGAGTGAAAGACATATAGACTATTACAAGTAGGCTACATGTTAACTGACTTGCACCCAAAGGCCAATATGTTTTATTTTAGCAGTGTGAAAGGACAAACTGTAACCTGAATTCACACACTGGTCACATCCACACCTCCCAAAACCCTTGAGATTTCCCACAAGCGATTACACCAAAACAGCAAGTCCATCAATAATTTGCACCATTTATCTCACTGCAACTTGAGTGGAAACGACTAAGAAAGAAGAGATTTGTACCACCTCCAATATTTTGGTGCATCCGTTTCCTATTTTCGTGATACTTATCCATCAATCATCCATACGTTTATCTGCATTTATCCATATCCCTGAGTATGATCTCTTTTTTTTTTTTTAACATCTCACTTTTCCTGTTTTTAATCCTTAACTCTAGCCTATGCACAGTACACCTCTCTACCCTCTTGCCTCATCGTCTATTGTCTGCCACACCAAACTTGTCTGTCATCCCTGCCTGTACACCCCCCCCAATCTGTCACGTATATTTATCCATCTGTTTTCACTAACAATCTGCCCGAAGGCCACAATCCATGACCGAGAAGCACACCGGCGGCGGCTTGAGAAAAGGCAAAGGGGTAAAAGCAGATGTTACTGACCCATGTGTTGTTATACAAACAGACCGTATGCACTGGTAGACTGAGTAAACACACACAAAGGCAGACGAGCCCAGCATTTTGTGTGCGTGTGTCATTTAGTATTCAGGCATGCACAGCCTTTTCAAAATGAATCAAGCTGGGAATAATAATGTTTCGTAAGTGCACCTGTGTTGACTAAAGTTTTAATGATTACAGTGGGTGTGTTGGCTTCAAGGCAGGGTGCTGGATTGCACTCAAATTGGCAAAGAAACCCGCTGCAAGTTTAGATATCAAGTCTAAAAATAACCAGGAATATATTGAAAATTAAATTTACCATCAGCTTCTTCTTCTTTTTTTTACGTTTATAACATAATTAAGGATTTAGACTGTAGGCTGAAAGGAATGTGGAATAATTGATCATAATGTCAACAGACCAGATGCCTCCTTGTAACCAACAATACAGAGAACTTTCCCTGGGGTCAGTCACCTCAAGGCTCAATCAACATACCACATGCTGACATGTATTTTCGGCTTGTATTCTTTGTTACAGTCCCCATGTATGTGTATAGATACATAGATTATAGATTAGACCTTTGCCCCCTTCATAAACCTGTAAACGACCCCTCCTTTTGAAGGCTCTCCCTCATGTGTCTGTGAAGAGGGAGGTGGTTCTCGGCTCCTACAGCAGCTAGGAAAAACTCACCTCCGACTTCCACGCCTGTGATCACATGAACAAGGTGCACGAGTGCATGATGATAAAAAAACAAAAAAAACAGCTGTCAATTTGTCTTGAAAAGTTGATTTTTGTCATATTTCATTACAGTCATTTCAGAGACATGACTTTTTGGAATAAATCTTTGTGAAGTTTCAGTACCCAAGGGCACGATTCTCTCACTCTCTCAAACACACACACACACACACACACACACACAGTTAATCAACCATACATGCACTCAGAGCACTTAAGCTTTACAAGAAGTAGAGCCTGTGATTTCAAGACTTTATTGCCTCTCAGGCAACACACAAGCTGCCCTACCTTCTTCGATGGAGGTCGTTGGGGCTTTATGCAGCTTGTGAGGAAGACGGCACTTGCGAATACCAAAACAGCGCTTCATGATCAATGATCATGTTTCTCTACAGCTACGACGAGTCCATTTACTTCTTTGCGTCTACGCCTCAACAACATTTCGCTCCAAAATACAAATGTTACAGTGTAAAAGTACTCCACAGACCGGTGGCAGTAAAGCATGCTTTCATTTATGTGGGCGGGTAGTTAAACACTGATGTGAGAAGACCATTTTCTGAGGGAAGCAAAAATGAGATGAACACCAAATTGGGGCTGTTGTGACAAACGATACCATAAAGTGTATTTAAACTTATTTTTGACGGTGAGTTCAGCTGTTTTAAGAGAGGAAAATGGAAAGGCAGGAAAGTGACTAAAACGTTGCTTCAAGGCTGCAGTACCAGGACTTGATTTCTTATCGCTTACCCCAACCTTAAAGAAACAAAGACAAAGTAATGCATGTTTCTCTTTCTGTGGCTTTTCCATAAAATACCGCTATTTTAAAAAGTTCCAGCTCTGAAAGAAGAGAGGTGCTCCTACTTAAGTTTGTCATATTGCCTTCTATCAACTCAGTGGAAAGATTCCGGCTCTCTTACAAAAGCCACTGACTGCAGGAAAGCGTGAATTCATGCACGTAGCACAAAACAGAGCGAAGTTCAAACTGAACACCCCAAGAAGGAGCAACGAGTCTTTTCAGGATGTGAAAGTTTTCATCAACGCTGCAAAATCTTCCACATTCAAAACCTTGAAGTGAACAAAGTGGGGAGCGCAAAGCAGGTCAGTGAGGCAGGAAATTATGATGACAGAGAGCCTTGAAAGAAATAACCCACGCACACACTGCTCTCTTCTATCATTTAGACTCATGAAACGCTTTGAACAATATTTCAAAAGGATGAATCTCGTTACAGATGAGCTACACTTCCTGACTACAGCTTACAGTACACAATACATGTAAAAGCACATTGGAGGGTTCACACACTCATGGTGAGAGTGTGCTGCTAAAAACAAGCTCCGACAGGTGTTGCGAGAGGCCATTCAGAAGAACTCTAACTGGAACTGATCTGAAATCATTTCAAATGAATGGCACAGTTACAATGTCCTATTTAATGTTCAATTTAAAAGAGAGAAGAGTGAAACAAAAGTACCTATATCCAAGTCTCTGAGAGAAGGCAGAGGAATGTCTACTCTTAACACTTAAGTGTGTTTTTCTGTCGTGCATTGCTTCTAATATTTTCTGAGGATGGACTCTGGCTCTTTGACTTCCCATAAAAGTCCTCAATCTCCAGTTTATCACAGGTCCATAACTAACAGCAGTATTAACACAGAAGAAGCTTTTCTGTAGGGGGACTCCAGCATGCTAAGCCAACGCCCACCCAGCAGGGCTCCTATCAGTCACTGTGGGCCCAGCTGGTCCCTGAGATTAGACCCAGTGTTTCGGGAGCACTGACAATCATCAGAGTAAAGGCACTTCAACACACGTCTTGGTGGCACTTGGATACTCTAAATTAAGATAATAGCATTTCACATGAACCTTGTGGCTTTCCTTTGCGAAGAGGATGTTGCAACTCGTGTCCCCTCTCACCGAAGACGCCCAAGTGTGTTTCTCTTTCACTTAACTGAAGAGGATAATCATGTTTTAAGTGATTTTTCCATAAGCCTTTCACTCCCATTCCACCATCTACCACTGCAAGTCAGAAGGACAACACGTTTCCTTTTTGGGCCATAAAGCGATCCAGTTGTCCTAAAACACCTGGCACCTTGTAGCAAATATCTGCTCAAGAAGCAAGAGCGGTTCTGACGACGACCCATTATTCAAACCTAATGTGCATGAATTCATTTTCAAAAAATAAATACAGGTTCCAAAATGGTCCTGCAGATTACATCCTCATGGCCCCAGGGTCTATTCTGTTCTGGCCTTGGCTGAAGGACAATCGTACCCAGTAGGCCCAACCTCATACCCAACAGTGTCGAATGTAAAGTGACAAAAGATGACACTGTGCATAGAGAAGCAGACTGTGCCTTCAATCTATTACTGCTAAGTGTCTTGGCCATCCAACCTGCTGTCTTTTCCTTTAAAAACACTGTATCAAAAGTGTGTTTTCACTTGCAAACTTATTTCTCTTTTCACACGCCACTTACTCAATCAACCAGAATTGTATTTGAACACATCTCCATCGAGAGCAGTGCAACACTTGCACAGTATGTGGCCAACTACATAAACAATTCCTCGAGGCAGCAGGGCAATGTGCTCAGCGGCACGTGGCCCATTAATTAGCGAGGGGAACCATACAACTCCTCTGTTTTATGCTTCAGTTGCAGCCACACACACACACACACACACACACACACGCCTACACTCTTTCCAACAAGTGCATGTACAAACAGATGCATGGGCTTATAAAACAGAAAACGATATACTGGAAGGGGGCAGGAAGTGAGATGTTCTCCTGTCATATAAGCATGGAAGAGGTTGTGGTGCTGGTGAGAATGAAGACTCTCCCAGAAGACGGGTGATTTTTAAGAATCACCACAGTATTGAGGTATTATGTTATCGGGAGTCTGCACAACAACATTTTAAAGCAGTATGCCAAGGACTTACAACATGAACTAAAAATATATTAAACATTTTTTTAAAATGCAACTAAATCAAACTGCTATTAAAATATAAAATAGAATCAGTTGCACTCTGAAATGCTCACTTGAGGCCAAACTCCACAAGGCTCCTGTAAAGTTCAAAAGGTCCATGACCAGAGTGCTAAATATGCTCATTAAACAGTGTTCATGGGGGAGGCCTCATTTGTCAAATTTAGGTCCTGGGCTGAACCAATCTTAGAATGTCAGCATGTACCAGAAACGACAACAACAACAAGACATTGCTAAAAACACTGCTTTAGTGTCTTTCTGTTGAACTACTGTATGACGCCGTCACACGGATACCTGACAATGATACTGTAACCCTGTGACACAGAAAACTTGAGAATGTCAACAACAGCTCGTTGCCGCACGTTTGCTTCCGTGTGGCTCTTACAGCACGGACCTGCATTTTAAAACGAATGCTCTGCATTTGCTCGTTTACTTTCTCAAATTTTGTGTAAGTTGCTTCGTTAAAAAAAAACATCTGGTTGGGGGGGGGGGCTGCTTAATTAACCGAA
>JBBPCS010000226.1:5054850-5073866 GCA_037974645.1 Hollardia meadi
ACTAGCTAATTAGCCAGCTAATGAATTAGCCTTGGGTTAGCCTTCGAGCAAGAAGCCCTGCTGTGCTAACAATGCCTGACGGAAGTGTATGCTCGCCACAGTTACTAAACCGGCACTTAGCCTCAGGTCCACCCACGCTCCACCTCTTTGCCCATTTTTGGATTAGCGGAAGTTAGGCAGACGCAGTCACTGCCAAGATGGCGACGACCAGAGCCACCAAACTGAGGCTTCACAACGGCCCTTCAGAAACCTATGGGTGACGTCACGGAGACTCCGCCCATTTTTATTTATACAGTCTATGAGTGCAATACCAGGCGATCCCGTCCCGCTGTGGCAGTGGCAGGGACGCCATTCCCCCTGTCAAATATTGTTGTACCATCAAAATGATTTTGAAGCTGTTATTTTAAGGTAAAAATGTTCCGTAGTGTGGCTTTAAGTCAATAGTTTTGTACTCTTGTGGCTCCCATTTCATAATTAAATCATCTCATTCACTTTGATGAATTTAGGCAGTGTTTGATTAATGCAGCTTGACCAAAACCAGGGTAAATAATATTCAGCTGTATTTGCATTTGCTTTTTGGTATATCAGCAAACACAAGCCTTTGTCCCAAAAAGTGTCACTTTTGAAGATGTTTTTGATAACAAAAAAAGAAAAGGAAAAAAAAGCAGTTTCCAAAATCTAACCCTTGGTAATGAATTTTTTTTGAAATGTAAGTCCTGTTTTTCATCCCATTTTATTTAAAGATGCCTTGCATGTATCTCCCGATTGTTACATATCGGTTTGTGTGTTTAAATCACTAACACTAAAAACAGTGAATGGTACCCACCAAATCAGCTATATACAGTACTAATCTCCTCACAAGCCAAATATGATTCTTTTAGCCCAAAAATACTAAAACTAATATGCTGCATATACTGTAAATATAAACTTTATTACAAAATGATGTTTGACATGCATTTTATTTATTTCAAGTTGTCATATTTTGCAGCGTTTGCTGATCTGTCTATCACTAAGACTAGCTGTTTTTTTGTCTATAATATCTTTGTGTTTGTGCAATACTTTGCCATATCCATTTACAAAGGACATATCCATTTGAGTGAGTGAGTGAGTGAGTGAGTGAGTGAGTGAGTGAGTGAGTGAGTGAGTGAGTGAGTGAGTGAAAAGGAGAGGGAGATGGTGTGCGCAGCTAGAGATGGCGTTCTGAAGCTATATCAGTACTAAATGAAGTAATCTTCCTGCCCTAATGGCTGTCTCGGCCAGCTTCTTGCTCTGTATTCTTTTCATATTGTTCTCCTCTATTCATTTTCCTTTTTTCTTCTCCAAACTTATTTCTCCCCCCTTATCCTTAGACTCCTTCCACAGTGCCCCCCCCCCCCCATATAGTATTGGTCCCCTTCCTCATCCCTTTTTCTAGCTCCTCTTTTATCTCAATGCCTCCGACTCCCTGTCACTGCCATGCTCATAACGTAGCATAAAATTAGCTCAATTAAATCACTGATAATACGAGGCAGAAAATTGAGCTAGTGCTTTGAGAACAATATGAATTGGCCATCAAATTGGACTGACATCACACACACTCATCTGTCCTAAAGGTGTCATTCAAATTTATTATTCACAGCATGTATGAAACCTCTAATAGAATTTATTTAGATAATGTACACTGGAGTACATTCAAATTAACAACAGTACAGTTTGTGTTTCTGGATGGAATTCAGAGTACAGTTTAGCCATCTTAATGACACCATGGTAATAATTTAAACTCAAGGGAGTGAAGACAATGTAGAGTATTTAGATTTTGAAGCTAATCCTAAAAAAAATCTGTGCCTGGACTGTTCAAATGATGGTGTGAGCATTCCTTCTAACCATTTTTCATTCTTCATGGGAACACTTTTCACATATTGTTTAAGTCCCTCTCAAAAGTGTGTTTTTCTTCTTGCTCCTATAGTTGAATGTTTGAGCAACGCTGTGTCTAATGATGTAAGCGCAGAATCTGACACTTTAAGGCCGTTCTAGGCATTCATTGCCAAAAGTGAAAATTTACTCTGTGCTCATTGAAAATCTGATTTTAAGAGGCGGCCCTGGGAGCATGATTTGTGACATCACAAATAGTCAATCCTGGTCCAATACTAAGCATACACAAGTGTGATGTGTGAGTAAGTACAGTGCACCCAAGAAAGATTAGAGACGGATCTAACTCCAATTGATCAAACCAACAGAGTGAAGTGATCTGCGGGTGGTTTGAGATGCATTTTGGCAAGATGTATGCTTAAACTTTACTCAACCCAAGCGTAAATAATGTAAATAAAGTATTTTGCTGCTTCTTTAAATTAGAATTAAAGAGTGAAAGCAGAGGTGTGCTTTGTGAACTGGTATATGGGGAAAGGTTATATAAAGGTGGTGTTTTTATCATCTGTCATGCCTTTAGATCTAAGAATTCACATTATGACAGCATCAAGGAGACACTACATCATACCCTGAGTCTGTCATCTCTCTTAAACATCATATCTATCACTGTTTGACGTCCTCCGTTTCCGGCTGCCTGCTCGTTTCTTTGTCCTTTTTTTGTTTGCATCACCTCCACAGAGGTACATCCTGTTCTCCCACTCTCTGTCTGGATTTTTGAAGGTTATGTAGTTATGTTTCATCTCTTTCCAAGTGAATTACCCATTTTCCTCCGTTATACTGCCGTGACAAGGTCCTTTAACTAGAAACTAGGGCTGCATGTTATTGGGAAAAACTGACATTGCAATGTCTTTTGTCTTCTGCGATATATATTGCAAAATGAAAAAATACAGGAAATTTCACCATTGTTTGGGGTACTTTAAAAGTCTCTCCTCTTTTAACAAAACAAATCCCCCCTCCTAATTCTACCACAGCGGGCTTAGACACCCTTCCACTTTCGGTTTTACATATGTGATTCTGACACCGGCATGAACTGGGGTCAGAAATTGTGGAGAGGAAAAGCAATGACATGTTGACGTCAACGCCATTAAATGTTACGTGATGTGCTAGCTTGCATCGCGTTTCTCTTCTGTCTGTCTTGCTAAGCTGGGCAGTACATCTGTTGGTCTGTCTCTTGGTCTTGCAGCCACTTCCAGGCTTTTCCAGTGAGTGGAATACAACGGTTTAGTTTGATAAATGCTAACGGGCAACAAGGTTTACAAACTGCGACTTGCATGATAATGACCTGTATGCAATCTACCATTTCTAACAATGTTAAAAATGTACGTATATGTTTAATTTATGGGGTGGAAGATGAACAGACTTTTCTTGTAGATTAGTCATGGAAAATGAGAACCTTGTGTGTTTTCCTTTTGTATTAACCAGCGAAGAAGTTGCAGAATGACATGTATGAGTTAATTTGCCTTACTTACACATTGCATGTCCTGCAATGTGACTGTTGCACATGGGCACATTGCAGTATTTATGCTAAAACGATATATTGTGCAGCCCTACTAGAAACCCACAGGGAAATAAACAGAATTTATTTTTTATTTCCAATTGACATTTATGCTAATCATAGACCTGCGTCTTGTATCTTAACTTTCTCCCGCTCTCATACATACATGCAGAATTATTTACACAATGTAGAAGTTCTGTTCTTTTCTTTGACTTTTCAAATGCACATACACAACTCCCTCTTCTCCTTTTCTCTATTTTCCTGCCCTAATTTAGATGATGGCTTTCGGTCTGCCAGTGGCTGCTCCCCCACTGTGAGAGCACCTGTGCACAGCCCAACTGCCTGGCTGCGTGACTGACAGCTCTGGGCAGGGAGTCAGCCATTTTCAGGTTTCCAGGAGCCTGAACATTTTTTTTTTAGGGCCAATCTGACTGGAGGGGTGTGTGGGAGGACAGGGTTGTGTGTCTGCTCACATGTTTGATCCTTTTCTTGACGATGAGGCCCACTCTAATATTAAAAGTTCAGGTTAAGGAAATCCTTCAAAGTGAAGATTTGAGAGTTTAGTGCAGATAGAGCCATCATCTGCACTAGCAAATAAGCACACCCTTCACACATTTGTTCATTTTCTTTCTCTTGCATTCTTAAATCTCTGTTAAGTTGTCTCTCCGTCTCACACACACACACACACACACACACACACACACAGACTACGGTGTCATAATGATGACACATCTCTATGATCTCTCTCCTTACTGCCTCCTTGGGAGGTCTGTCTACTTGTCTTGGCACTACAGTAGTTGTGAAAACAGCCTGGCATGACTGGAGCCGGATGTTCTCACTTGATTAAGTGGGCCAAATATGTATGAGTGCATGGAGCAGGTGGAGACATCAGAGCACAAGTGTCCTCTAAAGTTAGGTCAATTCCCTCTTCTGGCATCTTATTAAAGGAGGAAAAGCGGTGATCATTGAGTTGCTGATGTTCTTCTGTTTGTTCCTCCTGCAGAATGGTCAGTTGCAGCAGCGATTAGATAACGTCCAGAGAGACTTCATTGTCTTCAACAGAGAAAAGTAAGGAACCTCCGTCACCTGCCCTTTTCATTCTCTACAACCAGAACTGTACATCTTGTTGCAAAATAATTGGCATTGTAGTGTTTACTTTGAGAAAACATCGCAACCGTCAGTGTTTTGAAACTGCAAACATTTGAGAAACAATGCTCCTTTTTAAAAAAAAAAATCAAGACTTCATTTAAAATATTGTTTTATATATATATTTTAATTATTTTTACATATATATTTTTTTTATAATTAGGAGTTTCCTTCATCACAAGTGCAGATATTGACACATGTTACTCAGATGATACTTAAAAAGTACATTATCTGTACCGGGCACTCTTTTCAGCCGAGTACCCGCTCTACCCTAATTCATAGTATTTTTGTGATTAAAAAAAAAAATAGGTCAAACTGTATGTGAAACAACACAGAAGAAGAAAAGACAGATCAAACCAAACTCACACACTGGTGAGCGAAAAAGCTAAACAGTGCGAAGCATTGTTTTAAGAAGGAATACATCAACTTCTGAAAGGAAGATTTTACATTTACATTTGATTTCACATGGCTAAGGCAAAGTAACAAAAGACCTGTAATGCTATTTGTTAACGTTTGCCGTCACATGGTGAGAAACTACACATTCCGAATAATAAATGAATTAATATAAAAACGAAAATGTGCACCGTTCAACAATATTTTCTTATTATTTCGACTATGACTGATTGTGTGTCTTATAGAGCCGCCTTATTATGCTTTCTTCAGGTACTGGTATCTGGTGTATTTTCAATATTAATAAGAATGTTCTTTGCTCAACAGGTCAAGAAAGGCAGGGGTGGACTCAGAGTCCTCTGAGCTGTTCATGAGTGAGAAGAACAAGGCAATAGAGGATGGACAGAACAACAATGTTGAACCGGCTGCCTACATGTCAGGATAGGTCTCATAACCCGAGATCCCTACTCACTCCCTTATCATTTGCACCTACAGCTTGTAGATCAGCTATTTACACCCGGACACCTATTGTTCTATCAGCGCAGACACTCACACCCAGTCTTCGATGTTCAACGCACCAATACATCATCTATAAAAACACAAATGTAGCGTGCACTTGTGTATCACTTTTCACCTACAAAAACACATCATCAAGAGCTCCAGAACTGCAGGAGTAAAATGGACTCCTGGAGCAGCAGCCATGCCACAGCCTGGCTTTTACGCTTTCCTGACGCCAAGAAGATTGACTCTTAGCAGAGTGTCACTCATATCATGCTCCCTTAAATCACTCTGGTGCTCTAAGGTCTGCTCAGCCTTTACTCTAAGCAGTGTGCTGAAGTGAAGAGGAAGTCTCTCCCCAGCCAAAAGGAAAGGATGCCACATCTGCTCAACTACGGAAAATAAAGGCCGGCATGGTCAGCTATGGCTGATAGCTGTAAGTGCTGCTGCTGTCTTGGGCCGGACACTTGGATTTTTTTTTTATCTCAGTGAGGCATTTTCTGGTTAATTAAGAGTTATTTAAATATAACAATGGTTCTCCAGTGCTGCAAGAAAATAGACTCTTTAATATCAAGAAATGACATTAAGGAGCTGGTTTGGCAACAAATAAACACTTGGATAGATGGCTTTGTCCACGTGATCTACGTGATAGGTTTGGACCAGTGTGAAAATTGTCAATCCGGCTTGATGTAAAGCCAAACACCAAACCAGACCGGTATCCTGAATTTTGCCGCTAGGTGTCACCCTAGATTATCCAGTCACTCCCATTGGGCCCATAAATAAGAGTGTAGTGACACCACAATCCACCAGGACAACTGTGACGCATCATGTTTTTATTTCTTACAACAACCATTCAGCTCAACTTTTCGTCTTCTAAAGTTTAACATCAAAAATAATAAAGTAAGACTTCATCATTGTGCAGTTTGAGAATTGATGGAAGTAGCGAAATTTCATGTGTGTATGGGAGTGTAAGTAGATGAGTTTTCTACAACAAGTTCCAGTAAATGTTTTACAATAAAAGGCTTGTTAAGAAATTTAAGGATTTCTGTCCACTGAAACACTAGAGGGCTTTAATAGAAAACAGATACAGGAAGTGTTGTTTTGTATTAACAGCATAACGGATAACTTTAACAGGACAAACTGGAGCAGATCAAAACAAGGCTTTGTACTAAAGTATTGTAGCATGCATCGTAACATTAGAAAGCTTAACCTGCACCAATTGATTACTGATGAGTTTTCTCTTGTAGACATCGGTCAGAGTAGGATAGCAGCACTGTGCGCACAACTCTCAGCTCTAGTACATCACAACAAAACACAGGGAAGCTGCATGCAGCATGCTCTGGCCAACTACACCTGACAAATACCGGTCCAGTCGGTTTGCATAAAATCAAACCGGTTTAAGCTTGAACCGGTTTGACCGGACCGACAAAAAACTTACCCAGTCCAACTACGTGACTTGGGATTCGAGAGAGAAAGAGAGTACAACATGAAAATGTAGAGGTTAATAAAGTTAAAACAAGGCTGTTGTTTTTTTTTTAAAGACATCAACCACAGATTCCTCTGAGATAGAAAATAAAGAGCTGAACTGTAGGCTTGAGCGTGAATTGCTCATTTTATCGTAGCAGCAGATACATGGTTGTAGTGGGCCTCATGCTTAGCTTTGCAAGTGAAGCTAACAAAGATGGTTGGATTGCATCATTTGGTACAATGTCTCAGCTCCATCAGCTGCAGATAACGGCAAAACATGTTGCAAGTTTTCTTCACTGGCGTATGCTTGAGGTTACAGAGTGAACACAGAAACCTAAAATGCAAACAATGTTGTTAAGCTTAAAGGTCCATTATTGACCTTTGAAGTTTCTATGGGGTCACTTAGTTGAGGACGAGAGAAGCGGTTGAAAGCTTGAGGCACAACAAGTAAATCGACCTTCTGATGAAAGTTTTTAGTCAAACTGGTTTTAAACTTCTTTAAAACGCTGGCATTTTGAACTGACCTTTGCCTCAATCTGCAAACGATCAGCTGGGTCTAGCTATAAACTAAATGTTTATAGCTATGACAATGTTGAAAAGGTAGCTGGTAGATGTTCTATGTTCTACACTGAACCTTGCTTTGCACATGCTTCTTCATCAACTGTAGCAATTATGCACAGAGGGGCAAAAAAAATCTAAAGCTGTGAGTTAATACTTATTCCCTTAGGGATGGTTTTATAGACAAGGATTAAGCTGAGTCCTATAAGATTCATTTTTTTTATAGTTATTGTCTGCATTGACTGTTTTTTTGTGTCAAATAATCTTTGTCCTTCCTCTTTTGTCTTGGATACAACCAATTACATATGTGCCTCCAGATAAGCCTGTAAATTTGTATTTGCAATTAATTGCTCCCATACAAGAATACATTTGGCGACAACAGTCTTGTGCAGACGGTATTCAACAGTAATTTCGTACCAGCTGGATAACACAGTGGGATAAAAAAGAAATCTTAAAATTGATTTTCACATTTTTTTTTCCATTCAGAGTTGCTAAGGTACAACAAAAGAACAAAAATAAACACCAGATAAGGCAATACCCTTCATTCTTACTGAGGATATGGTTAATACCATGTCTAAATAAACACACCTGCCTCTGAAGTTTGCAGAGGGATGCCTTATACGGTAGATATGGCACACAGTTGGTTCCCTGTATATGTAGGTGGTAAAAACCTGACCTTTTTTCACAACCAGTAAGTTAATCTGATTTTTATATTAATGCCTGTTATTGACCTTGTTCTTGTCTATCTGCAATACGACTTAACCATTTTAGCCTATTATACGTGCAATTATATTTAAAAAACAATTTCACTGTTCACTATTCATTTCATTGCTGTTGGCACTTTTCTATAGAAAATTGATACAATGTTTTGACTTACCTTTGTGTTGTTGTTGTTGTCGTCACTGATGTAATTTACAGATCCAAAAGTGGTTTTAATGTATGAGTTGTAACATATAGTGGGATAGTTAAAACAGATGGACTAATCCTAGGTATACACAGACAAAATGGTATTTGTGAATGATTATTTTAACCGATTGCATTAATTGCATCAAGTTAGTGATTTCTAATCATCTAATGTGGCAGATTCCACCCTTCCAAAAAGCATATTAAGTTATATAAAACAATCATTGATAAATAGTTTTTGACCCAGTTAATTCCATTTTTCAACAAAACATCTTAAAAAACCATTTAGTCTGGGAACAGAATTGTTCCACACCTGTGAATTTCATTCCTATTAAGGTTTTGTTGTCCTTCAGCTGTCACTGTGTGTTTACTGTATTCAAAATGTGATGGAGTTGCAAACTATTAAGGTGTGCCTTAAATAATGACTTTCTTTTTGTGAACTAATCTGACTCTGTCTTGTGCTTTATTTCACCTTGTCTTTCTGAATTGTTATATTTTATTGAATAACAATTATCATAAAAAAAAATTATGGCATCAGTTGTATAAACCTATTTAAATCAAAGGTGTTAATCTAGCCAAAAAGGTCTTTACCCTAAACTAAACTTGGACGTACAACACTGTATGTGTGTACGGTGTTGAATGCTTTCCAAGATCCTAAATACAATACTGCCCCCTACTGTTAACTGACTTGTAGTACAGTTAAAATCTCATAGAGGGTTGGAGAGACTCTAATGCAACAATAATCTCTAATCTCTAATCTCACATGCAAACAAAACTGAGCCACAAGGACAAGCACTGATCACATTATACATAAAACAGGAGGAGAAGCATAAAAAAAAAATCCTCAACCCAAACTTCAGTGGCCGTTCTTTATTTTCACATGAAATCTAGTCTGGCAAAGTGTTCTAATACTCTCTTTACTCTGTCTTTTCCAGTTCATCACAGAGCTTTCCTTCTCAATAAATCCTCAGCATTAAACATGCACCATGCACTCCTATTAACTTCCTCTCTCTCTCTCTCTCTCTCTCTCTCTCACACACACACACACAGCTTACAGATTTGTGTCCACCTCTTCCCTAGGTCATCTAGAGGGTACAGTCCCTTCTCTCGCCTACAGTGGGCTGAGCTGAGGCGGCACTTTTCCACATTAATGGCTGATCCGAGGGGGATTTCCAGTTGATAAATGCTCGCACAATCTGCCCGCAGTCACCACAGACAAAAGCAAAAAAAAACAAATCAACCTTTGTATATCACATAAATGTTAAAAAAACAAAAAAACAACAACTGTATTTTCTACCTGCTGCACACACACAGAAGTTTAAGATCTTTATGATTTAAGAAAGAAGTGAATAATAACAACTCATGTAAATTATTCTCTTTGGAAATATTTTTTGATTACCGGCAGATACACTTTGCCATTTCATAAATTGCAACACCAGCATGCAACCAGCACACACACACACACACCACTCCTGTTTAGATAAAGGTAGCCAAGTCCTCTCTCTATCCTGCCTTTTATTGTCATCTCTGCCATCTGACTTGATTGCTATGATGTCACGAGATACTGACCATTAAACAATGCATGTGGGACCTTGCAGCTGGCAGTGTTACCGGTGGACCTCACAGTGAGGTGGGTGAGTGTGTAACCCTCACTACTAAGGGAACACAATTGGACTGAGTGGACAATTTCTTCAGCACTGTATTTAGACTCCACAGTGAGAGTGTCATAAATGTGCCATTTTGTTAAATTATTACACTATAGCCTCCCACAACAAACATGATCTGGGCCTAGAATAGAATAAAAGGGTAAGCGATGTTACTTACCTCTGTCAGCTGCTGGATTTTGTTATGTTCACAGCCATACATGTGTTCTTTTACCATTCCTCCCTGCAATATTGGCAAAAAAAAGCACCTAAATGTCCATATGTTTATGAAAACCTACTGTACTTTTACACACCAAGGATTTAACAGGCAATAATGTTGATGAGCAGTGGCTGCCTTACAAACAAAAAAAAGGGAAATCTTTTATTGTTGAGCAGCAACAGGAAGTACAACGTTTGCATTAACGGAAACTGCTAACTGCTGAGCTATTTGATATTTAAAAATTAAAACACATTCATTATCTCCAATTGCTGTGCAGCTGGTGCGGTCAAATAGGCTCTTATATATCACACTCATCAGGAATAAACACAAATGCTGACATCCTACATAGCTGGAGTCAAACTATACATTGTCAAAAAAATTATTTTTTTCCAAAACTAATGCAAAGTAGCAAATTAAGTAAAAAAAAATTACCTTGGCTCGTTCGTAAGCAAGTGTGTGCTAACGATAGGGATCCCACCGTGTTGCCATTATCTATGTTAAAGCTAGCTAACACTAGCGAAAAAGCTAGCTTAGCGCTTTTTACTGGCAGTTTTTCTGGACCTTAGTGTTTAACTAAACGGCTGGAGGCCCATGACAGGCATTTGGCGCTAATTAAGGGGCTCATTGAACAAATGTTTAAAATATGAACCGCAACGGGACAGGTGGGATATTAAATAGCAGCCAACGTGTCTCAAACACCCTCTGGTGCAGGTATTCGTCAGAGCTGTGTAGTGCGGCTCAGTGCTGCCCTCGGTGGACGCAGGATGAATCGCATCAAAACAGAAGGATATGACACTGATGTTGCCATCAGGCTTGAGCAGTTGGTCTAGTGGTACCAACGTTTATTTGCCATAAAAGCTCAATATAATCTTCCCATAAAGTCTTTTATCGTCGATATAAATGTTTTTCATTAAAGAAAAATATATGTATATTAAAAAAAGAAAACTTAATACTTCTTGATGAATAATGCAAATAAGAGATTTCAGTCATTCAGTTGCAACTCATGTTTATTCAGGAAACAAATCATACCTCCACAACACACCTTATTTTTTCACCTGCCATCTCTGGGTTTTGATACACCAGTACAAAAGACATAACATAAAAACAATAACAAAGGTTGTCAAACCAACATAAATACAACAAACCACCACTTGTGTCTGCCACACCACGGCCAAATGAAAATCGCCATCTCCTCCTCTCCCTCCCTCCTCTACAGTGGGACAGTGACAAAATAAAAGCTTCCCTTACTGCAGCGCAGCCCCCTGCCTCATCAGAAAACAGCATTTAAAAAAAGAGTTCTAAATACCCCCCAACACAATCAGATCCAGAGTATTTAAGGTAAACGGAACTGGACCCACGTTATATTTAGGCTGATATTGAATTAGTATTGGTCAGGATTGCATTAAAGGGCTACTTGGGTCTTCCAATAAAATGAGTTTGTCAGCAATGAAAAAGTAAATCCAGACGTGAAGTGTTATTATCTGACAGCATGTTTTTGTTACTTATTCATTTCATTGCATCTGGGGTTTTGTTTTGTTTTTTCTTTGCCCTCAACTGCAAAGCTAGTTATGTTTTGAGCTACAAGGGACAATTTGAGTTTACTCGTGCTTCCCGTGAACATTTATATCTTTTTTTCCTCCTCCGTTCTCCTTCTCAAGAAGATTTCAGGATGACAGGAGCAGGCAATAAGCTAGAAGCAAATGCAAAGGACGGTTTCTTACAACGTTCTTTTGTTTATAGAGCCAAGATGCAGCGCAGGAAATAAAAACAGACACAAACCTTTTGGGGACAAAGAATAAGCAAAACCCTTTCTAATGTTTCTTTTTTCTTCTTCTATTATTTTGTCTTCACAAAATCCTTCCTTACGCAGATGTGTCTATCTTCCTTTTCTTTTCTTTTTTTAACACCAATAATTATGCAATCAATACATCATGGGGGTGGTATTTATCAAGCACCTCAGATGGAGGGGGCAAAAGGATCATGGATCACATCACCCGTGTTAATGTGGCCCATGCAGCTCCATGTCCAACAGCACTCCCAGTCTAAGACTTGATAAATACCTTTAATTGGTCCAGTAAACCCAAACAGGCTGCAACGACATCATTCACAAAGCTACATTACATTTACCGTACATACAATGCCACCTAGAGCTAACCAATGGTACTGCATGATAATACATAGCTAGTGTGGGATCTAGAGTTATGTTTCGCTGACTATGGAGAAAGCAGGCTACTGAAAAACTGGGTGACATTGAAAGCCAAACAGGATGGAAGAACCATCGCATCATTCTGAGACGCGCAGCATCCATTTTCCTTTAAGGGCATCGTTTGTTTCCTTGCGCTGTTCAGTGTGGTGGGATGAAGATTTGCCGGTCACCAAGTGAAAATGTGGTGTCTTGTATTTGTGGTGCATGCTATGTTGAGAAGAAATGAGGCTAAGCCTGTTCACGTGTATTGTGCTTTGATGGTGACTTTAGTAGCAACTGCAAACTACTTCAATGCAACAAAATCCCCAGGAAAATGGATGCTGTTCTCATCTGAGCGTGGTAGCATTGTGACAGGTAAGGCATGAGGATTCAGTGTTTTGCTTTTTTTTTTTTTTTTACTTTTAACTAATCATGGTCCTATGCATGTCCTCCTCCTCCTCCTCCTCCCTCCCTCCCTTCCCCTTTCCCCTCCCTCCTTCCCTTCCTCAATCCTGCACCCTGGCTGCAGTCCCTTTCTGGATGGGGCTCCTGGTTCCTCCTGCTGTTTAACTGAGGGATGTGATGTTGGAACGACCACCAGGGGGCACTACGATACGCCGGCCAGCTGGCCTGATGGGGACGTCATCTGGGATGGGGGGACCTGGACAGGGGATAAAAGGAGAGAAAGATGAGCGGGAGTTGCATGGGGAGAAGAAAAAAAAAAGGCCCACAAGGCAGCAGGAAAGGCGGGAAAGAAAGCCATTTTAAAAACCAGAGAAAAGAGAGAATTAAAGAGGAACATTTAAAAGACTGGTTTGTACTCATGTTGATGCTCTGAGGAGAAATGAACACAAAGAAAATCAGACAATAACAACAATCAGATAGTGATGATGAGAATTACTGCTTTTGCTCTCCTCTGGAATCTAGTACTGGCATCATTTGTCAATATTTCAGACTTACTCAGGATAGCTTTCATGCCGTCATCGCACACAAATAACCGTTGCCATGCACACATATCATTCATTTCCAGGCACTAGAGTTTTTTGAGGACACATTATTATTATTGCCTAGGATACACAGGATGTGTCATTGGGAAATTTCAGCAGAACATGTGCTGTACGAGCGCTGCTTAAACATTAACAAAAGAAGCTATACAGTCCGACATAAAGCACGGTGAACCGGGGCTGCAGCAAAGTTATCAGTGAGCATAAAAATGGAAAGTAGAGCGATGTCAGACGATGATACACTGCATCTAAGCAAACAAGTCTTCCCATCTCCTTCCAGACAAGTATATTAACCCGGCATGTGGTGGACCTGAGAAATCCAAAACAGATAAGGGACTGACTCATTCTGAGAGTGCACACACACAAGAATACTCTTGAACACATAAAAGCCTGGGAAACCAGGAGTAGCCTCACTCCCGTCTAAATTCATGACCTCAAATGTGGAAATTCTTTCCAGCGGAGGTCACCCTCTCTTTCATCGATGAGGTATCGCGCATCAGCAACGCTGATTCTGTGGACTTCTCATTCAAAATGAGGTATCCACCGTTCAAAACACTGCATGTAATCACAACACCATGGTGAGTACAGATGTGTTCTGTCCAGGTTAAAAAAAAGGGGGAGCTATCACTGATTCAGGGTCACACATGGACACATTTAGTCTGTCAGGGGAGGACAGAATGACTAGCTACATTAACAGCTCTGGTTGCTCTGTTTGATTATAAAACAATGGAAAACTGACTAATCTGGTTCATTATTTTACCACTTGTACAAAGTTTCACTGTTTGGTAGCCTGACAAAAACAATTTGTCACATTGGTCTTCTAAGTCTAAGATAATCCGACCTCCCATATGGACACCATCAGACTGTCACTCAGCAGCTCCGCATAATGAAACAGATGTTGGATGTGAACACATAGTGTTGTGATCTCTCACATTAGATTTAGGCTTTCTTAATAGACCATATCCAGAAGCCCGGACTGAAATATTCTACGCTATACAGTTTAGGCCTTCAGCCGACATTCGTATCCAGCGTGACTTACAAGTGCAACGCTGGAAAGAAACTCCATTTCCGACTTGACATGACAAAGACGCTGCAGTTAGAGGTCACAGTGTCCTAAAGAGTATTCACAAGTATTTTATTTGGGAGGTCTGAGATACTGTAAGAGACAAATTCAGCAGGATTTAAGGTGCGTTTTTTTTTGTTTTTTTTTCAATTAAAGGAACAATTCATCCAAAAATGAAAATTCCGTCATTATTGGCAGCATGCCGACGTAAAGTCAGGTGAAGTTTCTTTGTCCACAAAACATTTCCGGAGCTTCGTAGCGAAACGGCGTTGCAACATTCTCCTAAACAATTGTGAAGGAAAACTATCAACAAAACAAAACTGTACATTGATTGATTTGAAATGACATTATTTACACCCTTTTTTAAGCCAGAATCTTCACCGGAGCAGCTAAGCTCAAACAGAATAAAAATCATGGCTTAAAAAAAAAAAGGGTATAAGCGTATCCTTTGAAATCAGTATGTGATCTTAAGGCTTCAGGAGGCTTTGATTATGCTGGAGGAGCTGCATAGAGCCATTTTTTCTGTTGGTTTTAGGAGAATGCTGCAATGCCGTTTTGCTGTGAAGCTCCAGAAATGTTTTTTGGACTTAAAAAAAAAAAAATCATGTGACCTCACATCAGCATGCGGGCGAGTAGATAATGACTGGATTCTCGTTGTGGCTGAACTGTTCCTTTAAGGGGAATGGCTGATCTGAGTTAGAAGGTTATTGATGATGCAAAATACACGCTTCATATATATTTGTATGCATACTTGAAATGAAGTACAAAAATCTGAATGCGAGTACTATCAAACACATCCAGGAATGCAGAAAACTTAATTTCTGCAATGAACATAAGTACTAGGCTCCTATCTAGAACGCTAGAATAATTAATCTAAAAAAGAAAAGTTCACATCATAAGCATGGGTCAAAAGTACCGTATGCACGGTTTTAATTTGGGGTATTTATGACCTCATGTCAAACCACACTAAAGTAAAAACCGAAAGCCAGCCAACTTTTAACTGATTGTGTTCATAAATTTAACCTCATGCTCTCCGCATTGTGGCTCATTACAAGTCAAAGACAGCCAACTTAATGGCATGCGTAAACAGACAAATTGCAATATAAACAGTGTGCAAAGCCTTTTACAAACATGCGTCATATTTGCATGCCATACTGTGCACATCATTATGAAACAGAATAATGCACGACTGGTATGTTAGTCTTCACAGGCTTGATGCTTCACACCGTGGGTACTGAATGCATCTTTCATGAAGCAGCAACATGCTGAAAATCGCAGGATTGTTGTCCTTCACAGCATCAAGTAGAAGAGTCGTGATAAAAGGGAGGGGCGTGACGGTTGACTGATGCACATGTATGATCTTTTGATGTTTCTACACAGTATAAATCAATACAGATGAAACGTAAGACTGGGTGATAGAACAGCAGGGGTTGTGCAACTGTAATAAGAAGCTTGGCTCACCGCATGGTGCAGGGTTACCTGCTAGACTAAATCCAGACTGGTGCAGGTTTCTGACGGGCTGTTTGGTGGGAGAGGTACGTGCCGAGGCGGAGGGGGTTCCACCACGGGACATGGAGAATTCAGACACTGGGCCATCGTACATTCCCCTGGGTACGGCCCTCAGGACAGCCAGCTACAGGACAGACAAGAGGGAGAGGTGTTGGAGAGGGAAATAAGGAAGCACATGAAACAGTAGAAGAAGAAAGAACGGATAAGAACATTATGGTGTTTAGTACCACAAAAGATGTAACCAAATGTAACCAAATCCACGCCTGTTTAGTATTATATGGCTTTTTGACATACATGAAACACAAACAAAGACATACATACAAACCCTTTCACAGACTCGGACAGAAAACAACACAACATACAGTATTTTTATGTTTTGAAAGCCAGTATAAACTTCATGCTAGTAGTGAACAAGCCGTTGTATGTGTGTCTGCCTGCGGCGTGACCCAGTGGAATCTTGGGAGCTCGGAGTTTAAAAAGAGACATCTGTGAATGAAGAAAGCATAACAGTGACCGCTACCAAGATAAACAGACGACTGTTTCTACAGCTCCATTTTCTCACCAGCAGCCAGCTGCAAAGTAGGAAATGGTGGAACAATGAGATTTTTGGCCCAGGAGCAAGGCAGGTTCATTTAACCATTTGATTTCTGACAATTTGGACTTAATGCAAAGTCTGCTTTGAGTTTATGCTCTCATTATGTGGTCTGTTAAATGGACTCTGGGTGCTACAAATAGATACACTCGTATTCCTGAACATGCGCGATATCATCTTATTGTCAGTGAATTTATTTAAGATTTGATGCTTGCACACTTCACAGTACAATATATTATCTATTATCTCAATTTCATGTTTTTAAAGGTATACTATGCAGGGTTTTCCTGAACAAAAAAAAAAAAAAGAGCATAAATCCATACAAATCTAATCCCTCTCGACCGTCACTCAGGGCCCTCCTGATGTGTGTGGCCGTGCCTGTTTCTGCAGAGATGCTGCCCTCTGCTCGTATTTTTCTTACACTCTTACGATTTTGCCGTTCTCAGGACATTTCTGGGCAATTCTGGAGAAAGAAAACTGATTGTTAAGTCTCATTCCCAGGTTGTCAGGCACAGACGCCTTGGGTCGGTGCTGGTGGCTCTTTCACGTTTGCTGTACCTTTGAATGGTGCGTTTACAGAGTTAACAGAAACCGACAAATCCTGCTGTAAACGATCTTAAAGACGCAGATTTGTGCACCACATGACCAACAACACTATTATTCAGGGTTTACACTTAAACATTAAATATATAATCTACAGTACTTTTGATGAATGTGTGACACAAGATATTTCTTCACTTACTAACTGATCTGTAATGTGTAGAAACAGATTTTATACTGTCATTAAAGACTAAATATTTATTCTGCCGACTTGTTGACACATTTGCTGTTGTAATAAAATTGAGTCTTTCCAAACCCTCTGCCTACCTTGTGGCCTTTTCCTGTTACAGCAGCGAATTTCCTCAATAGCTTTTGAATCAGATCAGTCTTGTGAGACCACAGGAAACTTTCAATTTGGGACGTTCTGGTAACTGCATGTGTGATGTGTCTCTGAAAAGTTATCCAAATTTAAAAAAACAAAAAACCACTACATCCTTTTTAAAATCGTGATGACAAAGCCTCGACCGCCCTCACTGCATGGACGTTGTACAATAAGTGCAGCCAGCGCCCTGTGGCTGAACCTTGGAGGCAGCGCCAGACTTAACATCACACTTCACTGTCTTTTCCTTTCCATTATTGCAAATCGCATTTGAGCCCAGACTTCCTCGCGTACAATCCAAAAGACCTTGACCACTTCCTTCCACCTTCCTGTATCTTTTATGTGTGCATGTGATTATCTTAAGCCACAGATGTTCTTTCACATCATGTTTGGTCGACTTCTTCTTTGGTGCTAAGAGGGCATTATTGTACTGTTTTTGGACATTTACCAGAGATCAGTTTCAGCACCAACCTTCTGTTTCTGTATGGATCGTTTTTGTCTTTATCTGTTCAGCGGTTCAACTTCATTTCGCATTTAAAATTATAAGGCTCGCCTCATACTGTACAATATACAGCGTCTGGGTTTGCCTTTCAGAAAGGATGTACCATTACACACCGTTTAAAGATGTGTAAAAAGCAGGCTGGACAGAAGGAAACCCTGTATTTACCTGCTTCCTGGCTTTAACACGCTTGTAGGCAAAGTCAGGGAAGGCAGAGCAGGGAATGAAGCGACCCACACCGGAGGTGACATGCAGGTTCCCATCTTCCAGAATAATCTTCCCCTGGCAAATCACCACTTGTGGGGCTCCACGCAGCTCCATGCCCTCAAAGACATTGTACTCAGCAGCCTGACGCACAAACATGAAATTATTAAATACTTGAGAAGAAATCAGATTGCTGCAGCAGTAAAAAAAAAGAAAGAAAAGTAGCTGAATTTAGCAGTTGTGTGTCAAATATATTAATCACATAGAAAGTACCCACGATTACTTATGAGAAACTAATGCAAAATATACACAGGATGTCTACTGTTAACAGTAATAGAGATTTGTAAATAATGATTGATGTGAAAAGGTACCAAAAAAAGCAGATACAATAACACACATGTTGCACAAATGTGCCTCATATTCATATTTAGAGACATACACATACTGTATATACTCTCACAACAACATGCGCATACAAACACGCAGAAAAAGAGAGAAAAAAAACAAACATCACACCACATTAAGCCCTCAATAAGGCGTCATCCCGCCAAACAAGCCAGACTTTAAAAATATCTTCAGACTCATATCAAAGATTTTAAGGTGGACACATTGCTTAGAATAAACGGGACAAGGAGCAAAAGGGAACAAATTTAAAGTGCAAATGATGAACATTTACATGAACATGAACTGTGTACATGAACATTTACACTTCCCATGTTTACATTCTTGCTTATTATTATTATTATTATTATTATTACTACTGTTTTTGATGCCTTACAACTTCTGCTATCCACTTGCTGCTGTAACGGTGCAATT
>JBBPCS010000226.1:5073966-5101570 GCA_037974645.1 Hollardia meadi
CTCTCTCGCCCTAACCCCCCCCCCCCCTCTCTCTCTCTCTCTGTCTGTCTCTCTCTCCCTCACCCTCTCTCTCTCTGTCTCTCTCTCTCTGTCTCTCTCTTGCACACAGACACACACAGATGACACTTATCTGATATTCTGCTTTACACTCTCCCGAAACATCAGACTCCTTTGAACGTCATACTTTAATCCCTTCCGCTTTATCTCTTCCACCCCAGCTCTTACACTTAGCCAATCACATTTCCGCACAACAAAAAATATGGATTGATGCCACCAGGAATTACTGTAAAATGAACAGTATTGACATTACTCAAGAAAAACTCCCCTCACTGCTGGTGAGAGCTAATTCCCACTTGCATTCATCCACTCTGGCCAAGTAAGATTGAGGGTGTGAAACAATATAGTTTCGCTCGTTTAAAGTCGAGCTGAAACGGCATTTCGAGAGTATCTAACTTCCGTACAGTGACGTATTTCCTAGCGAAACAGGACAGGAAGGCGGGACATAACGATTGGAGGAATTTGATTGGAACGTTGAAACAACCGACGTACCATACTGTCGCTAGCTAGCTAACCACTGAATCTTAGCTCTGTGCTGCTAAAAGTTGAAGATTGATTGACAGGTAGATGTCATGATATAATTGGTTGAAATCAGTTGGTACTAGCTTACGTAAGCAGGCATTACGTTTTTGTTTTACAGGAAGAAAACTGGATTGGATTTTTAGCGATTTTGATATAAAAATGTGAAGAAATTGGATTTTTTTTTTTGGCATACATTGTTAAATTGGCGCACAGGGATGTGATCTAAAAGGGTTACAAAGACATTTCATTTCATTTCAGCTCGACTTTAAAGCTAAGCCTTTTGTTTAAACCCGTAGCTCTGCTAAACAGTAGAGTGAAACTAAAAATCCCACGAGTTGTGACCTGAATATAAGTGAAACTTGAAACATATACAGTATGTATGAACTTTGACCAGTGCACGCAGTACGTACGGAGTTGTGTGTCTTGGCAGTGATGGTGCAGATGGAGTCTGTGTCCCAGATGACCAGGTCGGCATCAGAGCCTACGGCAATCCGACCCTTACGAGGGTACAGGTTCAGGATCTTAGCTGCATTGGTGCTGGTGACCGCCACAAACATGTTCTCATCCATCTTGCCTGTAGTCTGGGAGGCAAACAAGCAAAACAGGGAATAGTAAGCTTTTTCTTTTGTGTTCACTGGATACAATGGCAACCTTTTCACTTCTTACGAGAATGCACTTTCCTTCTGGATATTGATGGATTGGCTTGATGTATGTAGCTCTAGTTGGATTGCATTTTGAATCTCTTTTCAACACAGCGTCATAGGATGCATTTTCCTTACATTAAATGTTTTATTTTGTTGAATTGTGGTGGTTTTCTTAGTCCCATTGATAAATCGGCCGATTATAAGCTACTTAACATCAAATAAGACTGGCAAGATATTAAAGGAACATATTATTTTTGGTTTCTTGCCCAGAGTTAGATGAGAAGATCTATAGCATTTTTATGTCATTTTTTATGTCAACTAGCGTAGCTTAGCATAAAGCCTGTAATAAAACAAAATCTGCCTACCAGCAACTCAAAAGGCAACTTTCAGCCCAAATTTGGTGTGAGCTTGGATTGTAAGTAGCTTCTCTGGGGAAATAGATTCAGATTAACTTTTTAAAAGTCCATGCACATTCTACAGGAATCACAGCACTCCACAGCTGTATAAACCTACTATACATGCTCTGCGTCTATTAGCAGCACACTGATGCAGTGATAACGAGACAGAAGGAAGGGGGAAAAAATGAGGGCAGTGTTCTGTATCCAAGGGTGAACGAAAGGACAGATGTAGATATAGATGTAGAGGGAAAGGATAAAGGCAGAGACAGTGAAATAAAAGTTGAAGAGAAGAGGGAGGGAGGGAGAAAGAGAGACTAATAGCTGAGGAGAGAAAGCCAGATAAAAGGGAGAGCAAGAAAACAGAAACAAGAGCGCCTTTATAAAAATAAAAAAGATGTGGACTTCAGCTCAAACTGAGCATTACAGAATGGAGACTGGAGATGACTTTTAAAGCAAAGCTCAGGTGTTCCTTGGAGGAAAAGGTCAGAGGGCAAGTTAATCAAGATGAAAATAAAAAAAAGTAGTACTCACCACAGTTTTATCCCAGATGAGGGACATCCTCTCCTCCACTCCATTGACACCTTCTGGGATCTGAGTGAAGTCATCCTTGCCAATAGCCTTCTGGGACACACTGAAGGTACAGTGAGCGCTGCCAGTCACACTCAGGTCTCCACTGGGGAACAAATAAACATTGAATTAAAATGGAATTATACCAGCACAGCACAATCTGTGTACGCAAGAAGAAGACGTAAGTTTTCTGGTCCCACCAGAATTTATCGTCAGCCACTCAAAACTTGCAGCTCCAGTTTCATGCTTTCATTTAATGCAGTTTTCTCGTTTTCCAGTGAAAGGTCACATTTTGCACATGTATATAGAGCTCCTGCATGCTGTCAGCGCTTCAGGTAGATTCATTACAAGCTATTTATCTATTCACGGATCTTTATTAGGCATAGCGCCTGTGTGTTGGGATTATTTTTTTTTTTTTGGACTTTTCTATTCTTCTTTTAGATTCCTACCTCACAATAATGGTCTGGTTCTAATTTGGTACGGGTTGGAGAGTAAAAGAGAGCAAAATGTTTCAGGAAAGCGTTGTAATTAAGTCAGTGATATTGTGTTTGTTGCTATACGAGCATGTGCGGTAACCATGCGAGTTGAAGAAGTCGAATGCTTCAATGGAGTTCACCACCAAGCAGCGTGCGATTTGGATAATAATTTGTGTGAAGGAGACAAGTGACTACATTGTTTAAATGAAATGCAACCAGCTTTGCCTTGTGTTGTGTGACCTATGCACACTGCAGTAATAACAAGATGATATAATATCATGTGTTGCATCACGCCCCAGCTGAGCACAAGATGATGAAAAAGGTGAACTATCTAACCAGAGGGAGGTGCTGTGATGCGTACCTGGACAGCAGTGTGTTCAGATAGTCTGGAGTGGTGGGATCAGGGCTGAGAGGAGGTGATGTTACAAAAGAAGCTGCCTTGGCCCAATTCTTGCTCCAGTAATGTGTCCCGTCAGTCCCCAGGCTGGCCGTGATTGGCTCCCCAAACACAACATTTCCTGGGAAAGAAATGACAGTTAAAATCTTTGCAATGCACGGTGTATGAAATTGATATATTTTTGTGATTCTTGGCACTGTCCAAAATATGAGTTGCATCAATCAAGCCTGATTAATTTGTCAGCACTTTAATCTTGCTAAAAGCTTTGGTCATTCATTTGAGTATTTGCAGAAAAGGAGCCACGCCTAATCTCTGAAAAGCCAAACATCACCCTTGGCAAAGTACAAATTTTGCTTTGGCTCAGTCGTACTTAAGCTTGTTCTTCCTTGCACGATGAGCCAAGGTTTGATTCCGATCACTAACACTTGTCTGCTCTTGTGTGTCTTCCTTTGCTCTCACGCCTTGCTGCTTGATTTCCTCTCTGGTTTGAATGTGAAAACTTGGCAACAGGTTCAGACGAAGGTGTCAGGCCCATTAAGGCCCCTAAAGGGTGCACATGACTGCATGAAGAAGTCCTTTTGAGGTTAGCAAAGACATCCAAACACACATTCTTCTTTTCTGCCCTCTCACGTTTTGCCAGTTCCATTCTCAAAAATTGTATATTTCACAATCCATCAGGCCAGACCTAAATGACAAAGCTGAAAATTCCTCTGAAAATAGCACGTTTTTTTTTTTTTTTCTTCGTTTTTTTCGTTATGTCAAGCAGAGCCAAAGTCTGTGTTCATCAGCAGCTTCAGGAAAGACAGTAAAATCATCTTATAAGGGTATAGGTGCAGTGATATTGGTATGTGCATTCCAAATGCCTCGGAAATCAGACAGAAAGATGGCAACAAATGAGCAGAAGTAAAATACCAAAGAATAACAAAAAAGTAGGACTATACATACATAGTTTCTTGTTTTTTCTACTAATATGAGGCTATTTGGAGATGATGCAAACTGTTCCAAACTAATACACAATCTACTGAGGAACTTCAATCCCCATAAAATTTTGTTCAATGCCAAAAGATGAAACTCACAAATCAGATAAACCTTAAGCAAGATAGAGTATCTAAACTAAGAGCTGTTTACAGACGTTCACTGTCTTTAGATGTTCAGGCAGTACCATTTCAGATAACCACATTGTTTTGTGATGTATCCTAAAGCTCATTGGATGTAAACACGTCGTTAAAAATATCCTGCATTGCGCAGTGCATGTCCAAATGCTGCGCTTTACCTTTTTTTCGGGCCTGTGAGATGATGTCAGCAGCACTCTTGCTCATGACCCGGGTCACATAGAGAGGACAGTTGGTTTGGCTGGCGATGGTGACGGCACGAAACACCGCCTCGGCCTCCAGCTACAGAAGGGACAGGACATTGTGGTTGACATGGAAATGGTTTTTTTTTTCTTCCCCCCATTAGGATTTTCTCAAACAAATCTTAACCGCAGCAAATTATGTATTACCACTTGTCATTTTGGTTAAAAATGTCCTTTTTTAACCAAAATGAAAAGTGGAAGCTTATAATTTTAACATTGTAATCTGGTCTTTATTCGGTTACATCGATCCACCGTATTTAAAAGTGAATTCATGAGATGAGCAAACAAATGCTAAAATAAAATCTGCTAAGGTCAGACGGGAACACCTCATTTACCCGTTTTCCTAATTGGAAGACTTGAAATATTCACAATCAAGTCCATAATAAAGGCAAACATCTCCTGTTGGAGGCTCACGGAAATGTTGGAGCTCACCTGGCATAGTGTGGTGATTATTACATTCCTAAAATGGCCATTTACTGTATATGTTTTCCTATTTATGAAACAAGCAAGAATAACAGACAACTTTCAAAATGAAATGGTGAAAAAAGCTGTCAGCAGAACGCCAAACCTTCAGATGGGACGACCGTCTCCTATATGTGTTTTGTAGCTTGCAAGGGGACGCAAACACTGCAGCTGATTACTTTACTCCAGTCCTCAAGCTGAATCTGGGTCCAATAACCAATATATTAAAACCAAACAGGACACCATACGCCGATAAAAACACTAATCCAACTTGGCCACAGCTCAATTAAATAATGTTACTGAGCTCTTGATCCATAAGACTCTACATAACTGCATGACACTTTGAGACTGGTGGGAGAGCTTCACTCCACTGAGCCACAGAGTGGAAAATCCCAGTCAAGCTAAAGGAAGACATGTTGCTGAGTTGGAAGCTGTTTGTCGAAGAAACATTAGCAGCAACAATCGGGGGAACTGGAGAATTTTCACCCAACGCCTCTAATGGACCACATGTGTGTAACAAGAACAATGCGTGTGTGAGACCACCTGTTAGAGAACGCCATTGTGGACAAAGTGAATGTATCTATTTCAGCCTGTTGTTCATGTTCGTGACTACATGCTTAAAAGTATTTACAATAGTTAGTGTATGGGTAGATAAACAGTGTGTGTGCACCTCTTCTGGCCTGCTCAGCACGTGGCCCTCTGGTCCAGTGATACCCATCTGCAGCATGCGGGCCTGCTCCTGTTGAACAAACACACAAAAAGTAGGCCGTTAGCTGCTTAGCTCATATGCAGGAGAGTTTTTTCTGGTCTTTGGTGGTTTGAGGTCTTGGGTCACACTTTAAAATAATATTATGTTTCTGCTTGTGTGACAAATATGAGCGACAGTTTTGTCCTCTGGGCCAGGCCACACACGGAGGACTGTGGGAATCCACTGTCTGTTGAGGGTCTTTGTATACATGTGGACCAACCTCTCGAGTGTAAATGCAGAGGGGACCCCTGCAGAGAGACGTTTGGACATTGTTGGTGTGATTAATTTGACTGTTCTGACTTTGGGTCATGCAAATCTTGCTGTCAAAGTGATACAGGAAAAGTGGACCCGGGAAAAACCATGCATACTGGGCAAGGTGGAAAGCCTAAAGCTTTCCCAATGACCCTCAGCTTTAATTAATAAATCATTTCAAACACTGACCAAGAAGTAACACAGGAACTAGCTCCCTGGGTTAGCTATTGTAGCTAACTTCATAGAGATCTACATCCCTGGCTACTTGCTGGCAGCCTACTCACCTGCACATGCTGGTTTGGTTTACATTTGAGAAACTGTGGGTCACGGTTGATTTAGCATTTAAGTACATGTTAAGTGGGAAAGTAGTAACAAACAAAAGAAAGGAGAGAAGGAAATGTAAGGAAACTAAGTGTAATGGACCAACGTGAGTCAAATCATGCCGAAGTTCAACCACATTTATTCCAATCAGCTGAGAAGCTAAATGGGGGATGAAGAATAGAGGCAGAGAGGCAGCAAGACGGCCATCCTTCAAGACAATTACTAACTCAAGAAGCTGGTGGTGAACCTGTGGTCACCGCTCTCCAAAACTGTCTGAGGAAGAAAACTCTGCTGCTTTGAGTGGGACCTGGTGATGACAGGACTTAGAAAATCTAGACGCGTCCATGGATGACAGTAATCCCCGCCGTATTACTGCAATAAGCAAATTTTGCGGCTCTGATAAACTAGAAGATTCTTATTGGAAATAGGTGTTACATTTAAAGTTCCGGTAGTTTCCCTCAAGCAAGCATCTAGTGGCTATAAGAGGAATTTTTGACATTGTAGCAGTGGTCTCAGCACTTGATCCATGACGATTTTCACTCGGTTACAGCACTCCATTCCAGGAGAAAGTAAAGTCAGGTCATAACATAATGTGGCTGTTCGGACATTTTTGGTCTTAAAGTTGATGGAAATCAGACTCCCTTCAAAGTCCTAGTTTAAGAATGAATAGGAGAGCTGGGTTTTGCGATGAATCAGATCCAACACACACACACACACACACACACACACACACACACAGTGACAGAATCCAGGCTTGGTCTGGAGCACTGACTAATACCAACCCTCTCAATCCAACTGCTATTACGGCTCATTCACATTCATTTGTCTACAATACATCACAGACATGTGTATGCTACACCCACACACGACTGTCCTATAGGAAACACATTCCCCCTCTCATCAGCGACAGTGTATTTAGTCTGCAGGTAGTGGAGATGCACTGCGATAAGGCTCGACTAGAGAGGTGAACTGAAGTGAACCAAACTAAAATTAATCTCACCAAACTAAAACAGATCGCAGAGGTGGACGCGAGACAAGAGAGAGAGGGCAGTACAGAAATTGAGGCAGGCGAGAAGAAGTGGAGAAGAAGACATGTTCAAGGGCTGGTATCTGTCAGTTTATTTGTCTTTATTCTTACCTCAGCGATGATCTCGCCGTTCTCAGCGTGGACCTGAGCGATGCCTCCCCTCTCTGCCAAGAAGGTGAAGACCTCATAGAGCTGGAGGAGGAAGACAGAGAAACAGCGAAATTACAGTGGCGCTGCTTTTACATTTTAAGTCCTGCCCTGCTGTTTACACAGAATCAGGCACTCCTTTTAATCCTCGGGGTCACCCTCAAGCCACAATTTAACAGAAACCCACAATTTACATAATGTCCAACACAACACGCTGCAATTATTGTGTGTGGTCTCCAGAAATGGTTAAACTCATGTGGGATGAGCTGCAGTTGTTGTTTCGTTGCTGCGCCACAGTTCCTTAGTGAGCTGCATGACATCAGTTTTACAAGCTGGACTATTTCAGTTGCCTCATGCGCCCCTATGACCGACCGAATTAGCTATGGCTGCATGAGAAACACGAAGAGTCCTGCCTTGCACACCCTGGACTCCACATTTCCCAGCTAGGCTTTCAAAGTCAACACAGACTATACGCCACAGGCTACATAAAGGTTACGTAAGGACAGGGTATTTCAAGGGAGAAAGAAAAATGAATGCTTCATCAAAACTTTACATGAAGCTCTATATCTTATGTAACACCAACTAAAGGTGATCATTTACTCACTTTCTGAGACCCTTTGTCTTAGAGCCAGTTTCTCAACAAGCCAGCAGTGATTGATTATATTGATTGCTTAAACCAATATAAACAAAAGCCGGTTACCTCGAAGCCCTTGCCTCAGGAGTTATGTTGATTAAGTCGATCGCGGCCAGATAAATCTGTCTGTATTTCACAGTACACTAGAATTTTTAAACCGGTGTTCCCGTGCTGGCTCACCGGTATCGATGCATTTTTAGCAAAGACTGGTTTTCCAGAGCTGAAGAGGGGAGCAACTGTCGCGATGGAGCGGGCTTCAGTATGGGCTACAGCAAGTAAGGGTATGTCAAAGCCTCTATGGCATTATAAGCTTGTTGACAGTGTTCGAGTAATTACTCTCACTGCCAGTAGAGGGAGACAGAAGTTCCGTGCTGCAGGTTCAAATAATTTCATGATATATAAACTACACACCGGGTGAAACCAAGATACAGTAATACCACCCCCATGTTTTGGATTTGTAGCGCAACCACACATGCCAAACATATGATGTACTGTGTGTGTGTGTGTTTGTGTGTGTGTTTACGCTGTTAATGAATATTCTCAAGTTTTTCAAGTCTGTCTTAAAATGATACTCATATCCATAAGTACAGTGAAAGAGTTTTTGATCGCTGTAATTATTCCTCCCTTCCGTACTGGCAGTGAAGATATGATACATTTCTAATGCGCTTTCAATGTAAGGGGTGGGGCACAAAAGCCATAGTACTTGTTTCGTGCAAAGCTAATTTAAGGGCTTCAGTAGTCTGACTTAACGAATTTAAGTGGAAATCTTTCTAGTTGCATTTTTTTCAGGACAAAAGTTCCACCTTTGTGTCTCCACTGACCCAGTTTCCTTGCTGAGCAGCGGTGGAGGGATAATAACACAAAAAGGGAAATTTGTACGAAAAAGACTCACTGCCAGTATGGAAATGAAAGAAAAAATACAGTGAGTAAAAATCTAGGGTGTCTTCATATGGCATTAAAGTACTTTTTTTTGAATATACAGACCAAATATTTAAGTGTGCTCTAAGTCTTAAAGTTATTGTACCTCACTGTTGCTCATCTGGTAGTAGTCCTTGTAAGCCATGTAGACCTGGAATGAGTTCACACCTGTAACAGAAGAATACAATGTTCAAAAAAAAGAAAAGAAATGCTATGTGATAAAAAAAAATAATGGTTTGTAGTGCTATTAATCCATCTAGATTTTTGTCTGAGTTGCTCAGTTTTGGAGCTATCAGCTATAATGGAACTAGGTCGACTTGTCTTGTGGTGCTCAAAAGCCCCATAAAAATACCAAAAAAAACTCTCTTTCCAGAAATCATGACCCGGTTACTCAAGATAATCCACAGATTTTGTCATGAGCAGTTTCATGTCGGAAATTCTTTCTGTATCACCGGGTCGGTGCACAAGAAAAAGTGCATGTAATGTCGATAGCTAACTAAGCTAATTAAGCTAGCTAACTATGCGAATTAAGCTAGCTAACTTTACAGCTCAGCCAAGGAGGACTGTTCCAATGTCCAGTGTATCTTTGGCGTGCCCACGATGCTATGCACACGAGGCTTAGCGAGTCTTTTAAAAATGGCAATCCCTTTCAATGATGCAAGACACGGGCTGGAAAATGATCACATTAAATTTGAAATAAAATAATTTCTACTGGGGTATAGGGCTATATTTAAATTTCTTCGATAGGACTATACTTAAGAGCTGTAATAAGACCCGTTCCGACCCACATTCCAGATCAGAAGGTGGCGGTAATGCACCTAAAAGCTGTTTGCCAACTGCCATAAGACATCAGAAGAAGAAGACAAAGAAGAATGACGCACACTCGCTAGCTTGTCCCATTGAGTTTTTTCAGAATTCTAGGAAGGAGTCTCGCCTAGACCTGTCTTCTAAGGACCTGTCCTACCAAGGAAAGATCCTTGACTTTGAGAAACACCCACCGTGTGTCTCCTTCTGCGTGGTGATATGGTCTAGTTTAGTAGAAAGAAAATAGTTCCTACATGAAACCGCTCATAACAAAGTGTAATCTAGTTCTACTTAATGAAAGGCACAAATCTCTACAGATATCTCCAAAACTGAGCAACTTACATCAAAACAATCTAGATGGATAAACAACACAACAAGCCAGTGGAAAAATATGTATGTTTGATTTTGGGTTGAGCTGTCCCTTTAAAGCCACGTAAAAAGGTCAAAGGTGGATATAAAAATGAACTAATAACCAGGATGTGGTCAGTCATATTAAGGTATGACTTAAGTCTTTTATTCATCAGTTAGTCCATATGTGTTTGTCTCTTTTTTTCCATGCAGGGAAATAGTTACACTATATATTCAAATTTGTAGATTTTTACCCTTTTAGGTTACCTAACTAGTGAAACCAGAATACTAACTTTTAAACAACTATAAAAAAGGGAAGCATTTTTAAAGCTTTCTATCTCATACCTTCTTCAATTAGAAGTAGCAACATGGAAAACTACAACACAATCACTTGGTCGATGTTATATCAGGTAGATGTTATACCACACAACCTACCTTTCTCCTTGATGAGGGTATCCGCCTCCTGTTTTATGCTGTCGTTCCAGTGGGTGATGTCCACATGGAGGGCGTAGTCGCAGCAAGCCTTCTCATCGGCCCACTGCCTCCACTGGTCATAGGCCTCCATCAGGCTGCTACCGGGCTCTGGGATCACATGATCCACTGGAGGAGATGGATGATAAAGGAGATAAGTCAATGGGATGAAGGGATGAGGGGACGATGAAGGGAGGAAAAACGAAATTTGTGGGGAGAAAAGGTCACGTTGTAGTGCCAGAGTGGGTGGGGTGGGGAGATTTGTCTTCTGATGTTTCTGCTTTCTCCCTGTATTGTTTATCTTGCATAATCAGCTGTCTGTCTGAGTTCCTGCATCGCTCAGCCAGTGGGGACCAACCTTGTCAGATGTCACTTCACATTTTGAACATCTTTGTCTGGTTGCGGGTGTCCTTGATAAATTTGGGGGCCACTTCAACAGTGAATATTTTCAGATTTTGTTTTTTAGTTGTTTGTTAAATTTTAGGAGTTCACTCTAAAAAGTTCATACCCCGATGAAGACGTCAAAACACGTTGGTTTAATCATGATTTAATGAAAGATTTTTTATTATTATCAGTCGGATCTCTTGTTTGACTGCCTATCAACACCATGGACTTACTGTATGCAAGTAAGCTGGACTGTCACTGCTTATTTTTATGGAAGTTTTCGTGTTACAGCAATTTAGTGTACACTCGTTGAAGTATAAACAAAATTAAAATGTACTTCTAAAGAGTTTATTTGCAAATACAAGACAAGATAAACAGTATTTTTAAATAAATCAAGCAATACCAGTTTGATTGATATTCCCTTGAGTGCACAATAAAAATTGGTATGAGTTATGAAAATTAAAAAAGAAATTGAACACTAACACATTAACACATTCAACACTAATTTAATTGATATTCCCTAGACGATGAAAAAAAACAAGATTTAGGTTATAAAAAATGATGAGAAAATGAATGAGTATCTGCAAAAACACTTAAAATCATATTAATCAATAAGCAAATAAGTATGATGTCAAAATACATAAAATTACAAATAGGCTGTAACAAGGTTAAAAGGTGGCTATTTACTTGTATATATTTTGTGTCTCTTTTCACTGAAATTATCCATGAACAGTAAATCCTCATTGAAAAAAATGGTATCACTGTGCACAAAATATCCCGCTCCATCTTACTCAGCTGCAGTACAATAAGGCTGCCTGCTGGCTCACCACCTGACTGCCTTCTTTATCTCATTAAGGACGACCAAATCTGCTTATCTGGACTTTGCATGTTAATAGGATAGAGCTGGAAATGGCAGTAAAAAAAACACTATTGTTTACTTTGTCAACCGTCTGAATTACTTATTTGTTTGCACAAACACAACATGATCTGTAAATAGAGACGGACATATACAGTATAAAATACATACAGATACAAACTACACAACACGTTTTCACTTTCTCTCTCACACGTCACCCACTTGAATATAATCCCTCTTTGAATGGGGCAAATGAATAGAGCTTACTACAGTAGCACGCTTGTTAGTGAATGCATCTGTTTGAACACAGAGCCACACTGGCAGACAAGCAGTAGAGTAGCAGCCAGCTCTATAGAAGTTTATGGTATTAATGAGACTGGTGCCCACCAGCTGTTGGCTATGATAGTGTCTCAGCTACAAGACACACTGTACACAGACAAGCATGCAGACAGACATTGGTGTTGTATTTCCGTGAGAGCAGTGTTTTAGCCGATGCCCCACCCCACCCCTCCGATCCCAGCCCCTTAGACTCAGTCTTTTGTATGGTCTGCTTTTGGAGAGCTGCCCAATAACAGACCAAACCCGCTTCCCATTCCTTTCTCTTGTCCTCTGTTGGGGCCCCAGCCCTCCTTCCCCTACTTCTCCCCTTTCTTTTAGCTTTAGTGTCTGTCTGAAACTGAACTTGACTATGCAGATGTCCTTTCCTACAGCCCTTACCGATCATGGTTGTGCCCCCAGCAAGAGCAGCCTTTGTTCCCTGGGCAAAGTCATCCACGGTTGTGGTTCCACGGTACGGCATCTGGAAGTGGGTGTGGATGTCGATGCCACCAGGGATCACCATTTTCCCGTTGGCCTCGATGATCTTCACCCCACCGGGAACGATCAGGTTGTCACCGATCTGCCTGTCAACGGCAGATGATGTTGTCATTATTGTATGACGATATGATGCTACATCCACAAAAGACGTTTAGACAGCAGAACAAGAAGATCTACAGAAAATCTACCTAAATCTGGGATGTCACGATCATTGACTTTATATAAAGATAGACGACATGAGAGCTCCCCAAAAGTGAAGCCAAAACATCTCAATCGCCATAAACTCATAGGTCATAAACTCCTCCCTGTCAATGACATCAGGTAGGACATGGGCCAAACTAAAAGCTCAAACCACACGTCAAATAGATTTTTCCCAAAGATGGTTTCTGACATTTTAGGTAGTTGATGTAGTGTATGTTCAAGTGTTCAATTTTCTGATCGGTTTGGTTTTTATTAGTTATTTGATGCCATAAAAAGGGGGTGAAACATCATTGACAACTGAGCCGTGCTCGCGATTGGGCGGGCGTGTGTATGTGCAGGGACTCAATTCTGCTGCTCTGCTTCCCAGTCGCTACTGCGCGGATTCTGGCTCCAAATGGCGTCACAAGATGCGTAAGATGGCAGCACTCATATCCGGAATATTTTGGCTTCATTTTTGCACAATTGGAGGAAGTGGAGACGCGGCGTCCATCTTTATTTTTGTCAATGGCCACGACTGTCAAATTATGCGGATATAATGTATCTGTAAGTAATTTAAGATAACAACAAGTGATTCCAGTACGCAATTCCTGAACAACGATGTGCAGGAAGTGGCCGATTTCTCTGTCAACTCTACGTATGTAATGCTGTCACAATCAGATATAGGCAGCTGAGAATGGTTACAAATATCTAAACATTAATTTTGGCAGAACATTCACAGTGATTCTCAGTACTGGTACTTAAAGCAAGATATCTTTGGTATATATTTTAATCATAAGCAAAACAGGTTTGGAGTGACCCTTAAACAAAGTCAGCCACACTTAAAGCAGCACATTGTCACCATGTCAACACATCAACATTCACCCCTCTGAAAAAAAGTCCTGTTGTTCAGACTTTATAGAGACCAGCCAGAAGCCAGTGTCTATGTGAGTTTGCCAGCAGCCCTATGGTCCAGCAGGCATCTGGGTGTTTATTATGCAACGCCAGGCTTTCTTTGGGTGCCTCTCTCTGAGATGCCTCACTAAGGGGCTGGGAGGACAAAGGGCCTGTAACTGGAAAATCAAGTGGGAACAGAACAGGGGGGAAAGAGAGTGATGGAGAGGACAGACTGATTCAGGGAGAAACAGACAGAGGAATTCGAACTACCTTGTCTGGTGGGGCAGGGACACGCTGACACACCAAAGTGAACCCTAGAAACAAGGTTTTTGCTTCAGGTCAGCCTGCAAGACACAGTACGTCTGATCAAGCAGCAAGTGCTCCTGCATTTATTTTCTGAAGTTTAAAAGGGAGATTTAATTGGGGTGCTATATTTAGTTTGGGTTAATTTAGAGAATAGCAATACTTAAACTCGACTTAAAGTTTTGTATCACTGAGAGTGATGCAACCAATTTTACCTACTAGCGTCACCGCTCTCAAGGTCAAAAAGTTTTATTGAACCTGTCACCTGCCTTTAATGTGCAAATTCTAATCCTATTAAAAACATCAATAATGAATCTAGTGTTAAAGGGAACATTTGAGATCCTTATGATTTCTCAACCTGGGTGTTATTCTCACATTTTTGTCCATTGTGACAAACCACATCTGTTATAGATATTTGCAACCCGTTCTCATCCCAGCTCGTCACATACTGACGTTTTGTCTTATCCTGACGTGCAAAGTACCCTTTACCGTCTCTAGCCAACGTGCAGAGGCTACGCCCAAGGTCTAGGCTACTTTGCTTAAGTTTAGGCACAAAATATCAGTGATGTTGGCTTAAGTTTGGGCATAAACCACGTGGTTAGGTTTAGGAAAAGATCGGTGACGCTTGGGTTGAAACAGGATGTGAACTCCGGTCTCCTGAGTGGAAGTTGTGTGTGTGACCCTCAACTCAACCCTGACCCCTTCTTGGCATTTTCTCGCTTTGGAAATTACGTTGTGCTACGTCTGCTCAAGTCGTCTGATACTGACGCGGCCGGCTTTACATTGCTGGTACATTAACCCTTGTGCGTCTTTGCCTGACACCAAAGGGTATACCTTGTGCGTCTGGATGGGACGCGAAGGGCCTTGACAAAACGTTGATATCTGATGAGCTGGGCATGAGAACAGGCTGATATTTGAGAAACATGGACCATATACAGTTGTGTCTTCCAGAGGACTGCTTTCTGCATTTCCTTCCAATCAGACAGATTGAGATTATCTACATTAAAGTCTCATTTTGGGAAATCTATAGGATGGTGCTTCTTGCCCCAGTTGAGGTAATTCATGCATATGTCCCACATCTATAAAACGCTGATCAGGAAGTCAAAATGGGAAAAAAGTATGACAATAATGAACTGGAATGTACCTTTAATACAGATTCAGCTGACCAACCCATGTGATGCAATCATCAAGATGTCTTACTTTACATTTTGTGCAAAGGTCAAGAAGAATTGTATATTTTAATTTCTGCAACAGTAATCTGCACTCTCAGAAGATACAGTTATATATGAGGGAGAGACAACAGCAAAGAAACAAACAACTTGAGTGAAAGACAGCAAATGGATGATGAGCCTGAGTAATGGCAGAGGGATGGAAGCAAAGGGGAGCAAATAAAAGCAGAGCAGAAAAGGAGGACAGCGGAGGACTTACTTAATGAGGCCATCCTCCATGTAGATATCAGCATGGAAGGACTGGTCATCGTTCACAACCCTCCCGCCTTTGATCAGAAGCCTGTCGCTCTGTAGAGAAAGCGATGGGGAGGGGGGAGGGACAAGAAGAGGGGAAGAGAAAAATGCTTCAATTCAATTTTCTTCCAACAAAGACCCAGTTTGGCTGGAACCATTACCAAGAAAAACCTAATTGAAGGATGAACTACTATGCCAAAGTATTCCTGTTCTATATTTAGAGATGGACAATGTTGTTTCTGTAGTTAGATGATGTCCCTATTTTTCAACACAGAGGAGATGGACAATGTTTCATTCATTCATTCATTCTTGGCTAGGAAGAGACGGGGCATGTGTGTCAGTCTTGCCCCATGTAAACACACCACCTACAGTCTAGCTGTGGACCACCCTGTGGGTCTGCCTACCCAGCTCTCTTGTGCAGAAAAGTGGTTTGATTCCCCCTGCAAGCCACCCACATTTGCATGGACATTTTCTTGACATCCTTGTTGAATCAGTCATCAAATAAAACAGCCCAATCTCCCACTGTCCCACAAAGGCAGTGCGGTAACCAATGCAGTGATATATAGTAACTTAATTAGAATTGTTATGAATTTCATCATAGTCCACATCGAATGTTAGGATGTAGCCCTCAGCAATAACTTTTCAAAGATACAAGTGGTTAGTGTGGTCACATGTGCTCAGTGTGTCTGCTTAAATCTGATTTAATACAGTTGCCGTATTAAATCAGATTTAAACAGAGATTACTGGTGCGCACAATGATGCTTATAATCATCATCTTTGTCACTGTGGTATCTGCCTTAAAAAGATCACATTCAATAGTACAAATACTTCTAATGCCTAAATCTGGGACTGTCAGTTTGACCATGTGTACATTTCACAAAATCAGCATCTAGAAGGAATTCATAAAGCCATGCAGAGCAGTTTTGACTGTAACTTATATTTCCCTGCAGTACAATGACTTGGACCAGTCACGGTGACAACATTTGGGAGGATGACAGTTTGCTGTTGGAGGCAGAACTGAAGCTGCTTTTGGGGACTGGTCATGGATTAACATCTTAACCACCGTTTATCCAGATTTTGTAAAGCAACAATCCCAACTGTGGATGTTATTTTCTCAGCATAATCTATTTTTCGCTAATATTGATTTTTGATTTTATGAGGAAGGTTATTTTTAGTCTGCATGAGAAAATAATCCTTGCACACGTCCCACTTTAGTGCGCTAAAGTCAAACTACAAAGCGCTGTCGCATCTGAGCCACCTCACATCTCATAATATGGTCTGATGTGGGCGTTTCCATTATGCCACACAGTCAGACATCAAATCTGCTGCTGCAGCTGCACCAATGGCTGAGGCGAGCAGGCTGGTGTAATGGTGGCAGGTTGACTGCAGAGAGACGGAACAGAGAGGAGGGGAGACTCAGCTCCTGGTTTTGCAGACTCGTGGAAAGCTAGTTCAGTGAACAACTGGCAGTGGAACTGGATGGAGGGCTTCATGGATAGTGGGGAGTTGTTAGTGCGGGTTGGTTTGGGTGATCTGTGGGAAAACTCTTCATTTAAGCCGGTAGGGAATTGTCTGGCCAAATGAAGATAGGTGAAACGATTAGTCAATTACAGACTACTCAATTCACAGGAAACTGTTATTTATTTTTGTAATATTTAAATTATTGCTCAAATCTAATTTCAAGCAAAAATGCTCAAACTTTGTTGATTCCAGCTTCTCAAGTTAAAAGACTTCTTTGTCTCATAGGAAACTAGATTATCTTTTGTTGTTCTTTTTTTTTCTTTTCGTTTTTCTCTCTTTGGGCATTTTGCGTTGAATGTCTTCGGGTTTTGGGGCTGTTTCTCGGTTTTGAACAAGCAATACTTATTCATGAAATTACAGATCAATTAATCAATGATGAACATAATGATTAAATACAGTTATGAACGGTATTTCTCTTCTGTGTTCGTGAAGAAGACATTTTCCTTCAAAGCAAAATAAAAAAAATGCATAGTTCTGGAGATACAAATATTAACTGTAACTAGTTGTACCCCAAACTGAGTTCCTCGCCTTGCTAAGTGGGAGAGACTTTTCCCATCAGCCCATGTGTGCTGTGTTTAACACCCCTTGGCTGTGGACCCAGTGTTATATCACTATAATGAACTGCAGCCACAGTGCAGAAATAAAAAAAAAAAAAAAAAATTATCTTACGTTTTTTTCAATAACTGCTGAGATCATAAACACACGTAATGTGTATTATTGTGTGTTTGTGCTTGTGTGTGTGATGGTGATGGTGCGGTTTGAAACAGAGCCTTCCCAAGAAACCACACCCCGAAGCAAAAACACACAGTCATCAGCGTCTGGTACACAGCACCAGCGTAGATCATGCTGTAGAGCACGCTGGCCTGATACTGTCACTCATTCCACAATCCCTTCCTAATCTAATTTTGAACTTGAATATGGAGTGACTTCATACGATGAATATGACTTCATTTCGCCTCTTTTATTGAAACACAGCAACTATTCCAAGTCTGTAGTGGATAAACCTTGATAAATACCAGCACTGACAATTTGACCAACATTCACCGTTCTACCGTCGCGTAGCTTGTTTTGTCCAACCAACAGTCCCAAAACCAAAATGTATATTTGATTTACTGTCACACATGCCAAAGAACAGCAGCAAATTTGAGAAGCAAAAACCGGAGAATTTTTTAGGGGATTTTTCCGCTTGAAAAATGACCGAAACAATAAATCAATTATAAAAAAAAAAAAATAGGTGCAGATTAAATTGATGCTGGTTAAATTCACTACACTGCTGAATCCTACAATCAAACAGTAGAGTGTGTCTGCAGGAAATTTTGATAATAGGTAATAAACGTTTTAGTCACTTAATGCACAAAAATGCTAAACTGCTTCCAGCTTGTCAAATGTGAGGATTTGTTGTTCACCTCTATCTCATGTATTATTGAACTGAATACTGATGAAACTGATGAAAACGGCCACTAGTTGCAGCCCTAATACAGTAATAAAGGAATACAACTCGGTGATATAAACCTGCTCTCATCAACAGCATCAAACAAGTTAAGATTTTTTAAAATTTGATTTATTATACTGCAGTGAGGGGTGTGCCCTTGCACATGGCTGCCTCTCTCTCTCTCACTCCCTATTCCCCTTTGTCAGTAACTGCCCACTCACTGGCCTATAACAGCATCCAAGAGACCACAATCATTCGACAATCAATAGCTTCCATTTCCATTACAAACCAGCAACTGTCAGTCTGCCGATTTCAGTATTCCGTTAGTTGGTCCCTCTGCCACTGAAATACATAATGGACTTGACTCAAGTTGTTTCCAGGCCGTGGAAAACACGATGTGATGATGCTTAATGTTAACAACTTAAATCACCGTTCATAAAATATAATGGTATCTATAATGGATCTTTTGAATAGCAACAAGCATAACTGGCAAAACTGCCAAAGAATATCAAGAACACACAACTTAAATCAAAGTGGCCAAGCAGTGTGGGTGAAACTCAAACCGTTCAAGCTCTGTCGAAGACACATAATCTGAGAGTGGAGTTTTTTTTTTTTTATTAGCACTTGTTAATCTCTCTTCATAAATCTAAATGCAGGCCTGGCATCTATTGTGGCTTTTTCTTGGAAACTATGACAGACTGCCACATCTGCTAGTGCTCATGCTATTCGGCCACAAGCAGCAATATGTTATATTGTTATACTTACAACATTTCATAGGAAATCTAACAAGTGACTGCATGCTGCATCAGTTATGCAGCCAAAAGACTGTTTATTGTTTATCCATGATCATTTTTTCCAAAAAGCTCAGGTTATTACGTTTTTTATGATTTTATTCTTTCCGCCTATGTAACTGAACTCTTGTGACTGCAGTGACAATGATGGAGTTCAACCATCTGTGCTTTTATGTGGTAATGGGAATCCTGTAATAAACCATTTGTCACATCATTAACTAGACAGCACCATCCACATAATAAACAGATACCACAGTCATTATGCCGTTTGAACTTTTTGTTGCAGCCCTGACTCTGGCAAGGACAGTTTCATGGCATCCAGTGGCAGCTGTGGTATTCACATGATCGAGACCTCAATGTGTGTTGGGACTGGATGTCCACTACTGCTACAACATGGTGAATTCAGATAAGCATAACATTAAGAGTGTGCTCGCATTCAACGTGAAACTGAATGACTTTGAAGTCTGGACGAGCAACAGGAGTGTTGATTAGATCATTTTAAAAAAAAGTCTTATGGAGCCATTATGATACATGACCACCTCTTAAATGTTGTGAAATGTAACTTTGTTTTAGAGGTCGGAGTGGATTTTCTAAGGCGGATCTAATAATGATAGTTTGTAGCCACAAATCACCCCACCCACCCCGCAACAAGGGTTAGGGTTCCTTCACTTTAGGAAATGAACACTCTTTGACTTTATTAGAAAGTGGATAACTGTTGAACTGAACATCTAGGACTAAGTAATAAAAACCTGATATATGAATCTGGAATTGAACATCCAACTCAAAGTAATTGATAAATAAACACAGAACTGATTAAACTAACAGTAAAAAAAATCTAGGTGGGAGCGATTTTTGGTTTTTGAGCGATGTTTTTCCCAAACATGGCGTGCTTTCATACATGCATGTTGTGGCAAACGTATGATCCGACCGTGGCTATTGATGACTTGCTACTGCTTTCTCTGCTCTCCGACATAAAAGACAGTTTGACATTGATTTCAATCAATTAATATTCTCTAGTCTCCTGCGATTAAATCAGAAAAGGGGATATAATCGGTTATAGTTGCACTGTTTAAGACAGTATTTCAGATGCGCCCGATCAGAATTTCATAAAGCATCGAGCTTATGCAACCGGCTGGGTTTCCATGGAACTTAACGAAGCATCTCTTGTCTTATATCTTGGTGTGATCTATCCTGTGAAAAGACCTTGTTTTCCACGACTCTGCCCTAATCAGCCTGTGCATGAGGACTGACCAAAGACAGTGATTTTCTAGGTTTCCTAAAATAAGCAGCTACAGTGGTGAAGAACAGCCACAGCGCATGTAGACGTATAACCAGACTGAAGAGCCTGCATGTCTTTCACTTTCCAAATAGATTCATTTAAATAGCTTGTATACACTGCATTGCACACTTGCTGTTTTCAAAGCTTGTATTCTGTTGATGTCATGTCAAAAGTTATAATTTAAAACTGTGTCACAACATGCCCTTATCACCCATTTTTGGCACTGCATCAAAGTTGCCTCTGAGACACGTCTGTTAGACCACAACGACTCATTTTAAAATAAAATGTTATATTCTTTGTCTGGTGCAGGATTCCACGTTGGTTAAGAATATTAACGCGAGACATCAATGATGATGACGTTGAGCCTGATGTGCGCCGACCTTCCGGGGTCACTGACAATGTCCTCGTTTGTCAATCCCGTCGCTATTGCAGCGTCCAGCTTTTGGATGGGAAAAATAATCTCACTGGATGAGCTGTACGTAGTTATCATTGGAAAGACTAAACTGGATATTTGTGTTCAGACAGAACAGTTGAACTGTTTGGCCAGTCTAAAAAAAAAACAAAAAAAAAACCTAGAGAGCTGTAGAGAAATAAATCGAGACAAAATATCACATTTAAAAAATGTATAAGATGATGTTTCAGGAAATGAAGCAAATCACAAAACCTTTCAGTTGATCTGAACCCTGAACGGAAAAGTAAAGCAGCACTGAGACAGCTTGAAAGGCAAGAGATGGGGGGGATTTTTTTTGTTAAATTTTTACGTTTTATGGTTAATAAATAATAATCGGACTAAAATGTGTCCGTTTATTTGGGCAAAAATCAACAAATAAACAAACTGTTAGCGGAGACTTTCGGCTCCCAACGTCACAAATGTGCCCATACTCTTGCGCGTGTGTGTGTGTGTGTGTGTGTGTGTGCGTGCGTGTGTGTGTGTGTGAGTGAGACTGTGACCTAGTCCCAATACTGCTCTGGGTAAGCAGTAGAGGATTTGGTGTTTTGCTACTGTAAGTCACAGATTGCAGGATTTCTTCAGTAGGAGGAGGATTAACTTTAACACAAACATCACGCAAACATCACAACTGAGGTCAACCACAAATTCTTCGGTCTATAAACGTATGTATGTATACTCATATCTCTCATTAATAGAAGCTGATCGCATGAATATCAATCTGAATGCTTTAGGAAACAGTGCTTGCAGCTGCTTTACTCTTCTGATGCATTTTAAAGTCTTTAAGCTCTTTTAACTTTCCTCCACTGCAACTTCCCACAAGTGCTGACAAGCTCATCTGTTATTTCTGGAAACAAGGCAAAGTTCAGGGGCCAAAAAATATCTTGTAATTCATCTAAAAAAAACAACAACAACAAAGCACCAAAAATAAAGCGCTTCTCACTGCACAGGAAACTGTCACTTTCTGTTACACAAGCCAGCAGTAATCAAAAATAGACTGCAGGATGTTGTTCTTACTATGCTGATATGCACTGACAACATTTTTCCATGTCTACCAGACTGGAGGGAGAAGCGCTCATAAACCGGGATGCAAATTACTAATAGCCACTCCTCAGTGGTCCTGGAAAACTCAGGCCAAAGGGGCTGAGAGGACATTGTTGGAGACCCTTGTGAGAGTGGGGGGAGCAGCAGGGAGGCAGGCAGAGAGCGAGTACAAGAGGGAGCTCTTCCTGAATGTGCACCAGGGCCTCTGCTTCAGCCCTGTTGCCTAGCGAGCCCAAATATTTACTCTTTGCTCAAAACTGCATGGGATTTTTTTCTTTTTTTCACCTCCTGGAAAAATGAAAACAATGAGACTTATCAATCTAAATTAACTGTTCCTGCCACCAGATTAAAAGAAAAAGTAAACTCAATATGGATCTGATTGAGCCCGGCAGGTTGAATCTTTAACTAGAAGTGGCTGTTTGCGTGTGACTGACTGACGGGTGTGGGGGGGGGGTGGGGGGGGACGGAGAGACCATGGGGTGTTTTGTTTGCACTCAAGCCCACTTGTGCCCGGTGTTTTGTGCTGCGTCAACAGCGGGAATGGGTTTTCATTTCCCGGGCAGAGCAGCCATCTGCCAGCCTTGCTTCATGCCCACAGATGCCTATTCCAGCTGGAGGGGATTAGTGATGACATGTACCGGCCTGGAACAACACTGAGGCTGCTGTGAGTGGGCATGAGGGGAGGAAAGAACCACACCTAGAAATCTGACAGGGCCGCTCCGGCAGCGAGCAGACGTAAGGAAAAAGCTGAAATAGAAGGAGCAGGCATGGAAATACAGAAGGAAATGTCTGGGCTGGAGGGTTACAAGCAGGTACAAGGTCACTGTGTGGCAGAATGTGCCTTTATACTCTACATTTTATGACATCACTGCTTACTGGAGAGTTGTTTGTCCATTCAGATGATACGACTCGAGGATGTCTGTAATTTGACTTGGTTTTGTTGATACGCTGCAGTGTTGATTTTTACAAAGGTAAAGAAATACAGCTGCCGTCCTCGGTGAAGCTGCAATGTTTCACAAGCACATTGCCGTAAGCACTTTATGCTCCGGACTAAACATCAGGGATTACAGTGTTTATGCCTACTGGGTTGCAAAATCACAGTTTCTAATTAGTTCAAGTCCCAACTAAAAAATGTTCATTGTTTCAAAGCCCATTTTTGACGATTGCTTGATTGATTATTGCCTCTGCACGGAGCAGTTTTCACTGCACTTTCCTGTGCAGCATTCAAATTGCATTTTGATGCACACGGGATTCATGCTGCATGCGATACAGAAGAAGAACATATAATTCTATATCTATCATTATAAATCGTATATCACTTATGACACTGTTGATTACCTTATTTATTCTTCTTTACTAAAACAATGTGATTATAAACAGCATGTTTTTTTCTGGCATGTTTGCTGCCCCTAAGGACAAAATAGACTGTTTGTCCGTGCCCTACAGCGACACATGGAAGTGTTTCTGATCCGACGCTCCTATTGGCAGGATGACATCATTTGTCAGTGCCCTCCAAAACTGATGCTCTTTGCCCCCTTTAGAGCATGAGGTATCAGTAATGTTCCTCCACTTATTACAGTCCTCAGAGGCTTTGCCCAAGAGACTCAGCCTCCACCAATTTGTGGCTGACCAAGTGATCTTTGGTCGGCTTCGTTTTCTTTCCCCTGTTTGTGTCTATTTTAGAACCACTTTGGGAATCGTTACGTTGTTTAATTTCTCAGCTCACAAAAAACATGGTCATGTCCGCATTCTGAAGCTCCCTCAAAGTGCAATGTATTAGCACACACATTTTGAGCTCATGTTCTTCTTCAGACTTGTTTAATTTCTGTGCTCATGCTTCGACAGACACTCCTTACGTAGAGTTGCCTAACTGGTGTCTTATTGTGCCATAAGCTAATGAGATATGGCAGACCCTGAGCTGAGTGTTCATGTTACATTTGGTTATTCACCTTCAAATCAAGGTGTTATATAAGCGGATCTGGCTTTTGAGATTCTAGGTGTTGGACTTCCAGCTCTGGACAGTTCTGGAGTCTTGCGTAGGTGCTGTGAGCTTTCCCAAAACTGCGCTGGACTGTCTTTTTGGGCGCCTCAACGCTATGGCTAAGGTTTGATTTGGTTTAGGACCAAAAACAACTTGGTTATGTTTCGGGAACGATCATGCCTTATAGGATGGGGTATCTTGCTTAAAAAAAACCCGACACTGACTGTTGGAAATAAAACAGGAAATGAAGACTGCTCTCTTCTGTAAAAGTCCAACATTTTATTGACCCATCGTTCTACTCTGACCTCGTCTCTATGCACACATTGTCGCTCAATAATACTGTCACCAGACTTCCTCCTTTTCTGATGTTGTAATTGCTATAGTTGCCAGGGGGACATGGATGAAAACAGATGTTGTTTTGGGGCTTTTGCTGAAAAGATTGATGCTGTTTTTCCAGGGAGGACAGTATGCGGATATGTGCGTTGTTCTGTTTTATTTCTGATAAGCCGCTTAAGGCATTTTTGCGGCCCCCAGTGGTACCACCAGTAACAACAAGTGTCGCCAAATCAAGGAATAAAATCTTAAGGGTTATAACTCGGAAAAACCAACACAGGACTAACATGATAGGTTGAGAGCAACTGCTGATAAATGTGGCAAAGCAGGTCATTACATCATGTTTGAAAGCCGAGACTTGAGGTCACCTTATCTCTTCTTTTGGTCAAGGACATCAATGAGGTACTGTGGTAGCAGCTGAATGTCAGTCCAGATGACATGTTGGTTACAAGTGGGTGGAGCTTGTCTTTCAGGATTTCAACAATCTCCTGAATTAAAAATTGAACTCCGGTGCCTAGAGAGCATGTATCTTGAGGCCATCAAACTGCACGCAACTGATGTTACCAATGTTTCCAGTGTGTGATTTCATTCCTTCAGCATCAGACTAAGAAGAGAGGAGACAGATCTGATCTTGGTCATTCTCCGTTGCAGTATCACTTACAGATTTGGACTGTGGATATGGACGTTTTGACATAATATCATGCCTTTTGCAAGTTAAACTCCAAAAATTCTACCATAAAAGAAGACTCTGTAGGGGGCGGTGGTAAAAATTAAAAATTTCCATCCCTTTAATGACTGAGCAAAACACGCCATGGAAAATTCTGGCCCACTTTAGCATATGAAAGAGACATGCCCTACTTTAAGGGTAATGACATCAAGAGTCTGCGCTCAGAATATGAGACCAATACAAGGCTACGCTACCCCGGTTTTCCCCCAAATCACCCCACTGGTGTGATATCAGCTGAGGAGACAAGACAAAGGCTGTGTCTTCCACAGCCGAGCAACACACCCCTGATTGCAGCCTGAGCTGCAACAATGAAAACTGGAAGGCCGGCATTTCAGACTCTCACCCACATAGATACAGAGAGAAGGAGAGGGAGGTGGAGAGGTTTCTCAGCAACCAGCTGGCTGACTGTGTAACACCACCCTAGATGCTCTGACAGGAGTCTGACCCCCCCCACCATTACTAGGCCAGCTTCTCACAGCTCATCACAAATGGGTGTGTTATGTCCCCCACCTCTCCTCTCACTCTCCTCTGCACCAGCCTGCAACACGAACAGTAGCCCATGCATGTCTGCAGTCTGCAGGGGACACATTTCATTCTTCACATTAATAGCCAAAGGGGGAATATAATTAGGCTACGGCATCGTTAGGGTACTTTGCAATTAGAGTAACTTCATTGTTGAACAGCCTCCTGTAAAAGTGAACAAACAGGCCCGAAATATTAGATAGAATAGACTGAATAAATAAATAAACCGGGTAAAACGTGATTTTAATCCCTTCACGCGCACTGAAATGATAATTTTTTTTTTTTCTAAGAAAAATGTAGCGGGTGGGGGGGGGGGTTAATAGGCTATTCTAGCTATATAGCATATTAATGCAGTATTATGATGATATGCTTCCAAATTACAATTAAAAGCATCATCTAAACTCGCTCACTATGCGCTGCAGGCAGCGCAAGTCCTTCGCGGGAATATTACAGTGATATTTTATGGGCGAGCCGGCTCGCCACAAGCATGGATCCCCTCAACAAAGAGGATGCAGGACACCTTTAAGAAAACGCCTCATCTCCCTGCCTGACTGTCGCTATGGCAGCCGGCTATGGTGCGCATTTGGCTCAGCGGCTTCCTGCAGTCAAGTCTGACTATAGAGAGAATTTTTTAAAGCCATGTTGGCCGCGTATATAGACTATGCGTATGATCCATCGCCGCGGCGCTGTAAAACGGCAGCGAAACACCCGTGCAGTGATTTGTAATGACCAGGCATCAAAGTTCCCACAGCCAGTGAAGCATAAATAAGTCCTTTTACTCACTGTGATCTTCGGGATGTTCTTTTTTCCTTGATAAGACATTTTTCGTCCACCTTGAAAGTCGAGCTCTGACAAAACGGTATTCCCTCTGTGCGGATGCTGGATGGGAGCTTCAGGGAATGTCGGCGCGATGTAAAGTGCCTCGCAAGAGCGATAACAGGACTGGAGCGTCTGTGGTTCGGTCACCCGGCCCCTCCCTCGATAGGCTCAATTGGAAAGAGGCGCTGTCACAGTCTGTCCACCGGAGGGCGCGGTGGAGCAGCTGGTGACCGTCTGCAGCCAGTGTCCAGTTGTCTGCATTGCTAAGCTGTCACACATTGTTCTTGCACATATAGCCTACAGCTTACGGTATATCATAGTCAAAAATGACTTATCATTTTCTTGCCTCAATAGCAAATTAATCTGAACTAGCTGGCTTATGATTCACCACTCCGTTGTCTATTCTGTATCTGTGTAGCACTGCCACTGGGGATAATTGATCGCACTATGTCACTACTGATTAATTGATTAGTGTGTGGCACTATATGCGAGTCAATACGAAAAAAAGAAAAAAACACGAATCTGTAATCCCTGCAGCTCAAAATCACCATGATTATATCCTCATGATTGTCAGCCTCATTTTTAACATTAGGTACTGAATTTGGCTACTTTAAAATCCGATTGCACCATTATTGTTTACCAAACAAACATTGAATGAACAGACATTTAAAATGTTGCGTATTTGCTAAATACTGGACTGTTGAGACAAGGAAGGATAGGTAATTTTAGGTTTTAATAAGTTCAAATGAGAAAATACTGTAAAACATATTTACATTTTAAATTTGAACATGTTCAGATATGCTATTTCATTAAGACAAGGAAATCGGTGCAGGCTATATAAAATATATGTACACAAACTATCCTCTTTTTTTTTTGTTTAAATTGAAAAATCATACAGAAATATCATATTTGAGTAGAGTTGGCCTTTTGTTTGTGTTTTTCTCAAAACAGAGGAGGGGCAAAATGGTATAGCAGCTGTCCAAGAGCCTGTCCAACACATTACACACCCCACATGTGTACTCACCATGACACACACACACACACACGCACTGCCTCACCCTCTGTCTGCATATCCCCACCCAGCCATGTGTCTCTTTTGTTTGGACCTAGTGGATCCCCCTTCACTCCACCAGCCGTTTCCTCCACCACTCCCACTCCTCAGCGCTAATGCACCCATAATGAGGAGGCACGTGACACACACACACACACACACACACACACACACACACACACACACACACACACACACACACACACACACACA
>JBBPCS010000226.1:5101670-5138549 GCA_037974645.1 Hollardia meadi
TGTGTGTGTGTGTGTGTGTGTGTGTGTGTGTGTGTGTGTGTGTGTGTGTGTGTGTGTGCGCGCGCGTGTGTGTGTGTCGTGCTGTTAGGAAGACTGAGTAGACATTCAGGCAAGTGTTGAGCTGTGGTAGGGTTGCCTGATGTACAGCAGGTTTAGAATCTGATTATTTAAATACAAGCAGGATTGTTTGTCTGACTTTGTGACTTTGACCAAATGACCCTTTATGGACATATTTGTTTAAGAGAATCTCTACTTAGGTTTAAACTTAGGTCTAGCTTATGTAGTTTTTTGTGTATACCAACTACCCAGCCTATACCTCCTTTCTGATGTATGTTTTTTTTTTTTTAGCTGCATATGAAAGTCAACATTTTTAGGCTATTCCCCCTTGCAGATCCCAATATTCAGAAGTTTCAAATTTCGACCTAAGTGGACGCAGATTGCTCCCAACAGGTAAAACTAGTTTCCAAATTGTGGAAGGATCTGTCCACTGTGTCGCTGTCCTTTCAGCACCACTTAAGAAGATGTTCTACACCTGCGCTCAGACCTCTGGGCAATACTTCAACTTAAAGTAGGCTAAAGCTGACGTGTCGTCAAGTGCTTGTCTCGGGCCCAGGAACCCCCCCCCCCGGGATGACTACTTACGCCAGCACAAATGAGACAGGATCGTGTCAGCAGCGGCGGGACACAAGCAGCTTTCAGGCAGCAGGTTTCAAACCGATGGTCTGCTGAGTCGAGAGGGCAACAAAGGGACACAGGAGTCAACGCTGTCAATCAAACACAGTTATGTAAGGGCCACATATCAGCACGTTTTACAAGTGTGAGTGGGGTCAAACTCACACTGAGTCTTTTAGTTTGTAGGCTTCTCCTTCTTCTTTTCTACCCCAGAAACTACCGTGTTCTCTGGCGCTGATGGAGGAGCCCCTGCAGAAATCAGTTAGAACGGCTTAAAATTGAGAATTACAACATGAAACATCTATATACACCGATCAACCACAACATTAAAACCGCTGACTGATGAAGTGAATGACACTGATCATGGCTACAGCACAATGTTCTAGTGGAAAACCCTGGGTCCTGGTAACCCGAGGAACAGCCCGAGGAACGCGACAAAGAGCTTAACGCGTCCGCCTGGCCTCAAAATGCCCCAGATCCAAATCTGATTGAGCTACATGGGACGTGCCTGAAAAATTATGATCCATGAGTGTGTGAGTTGTGCTGTTGGCATGAGGGGGTTTACTTTGTCCGAAACATTGTTTGGGAGGGTTTTATGGGTCAAAGAACGTCCACATGAATACCAGGACCCAGGGCTTTCCACTAGAACATTGAACTGTAGCCGTGATCAATGTCATTCACTTCATCTGTCAGTGGTTTTAATGTTGTGGCTGATCGGTGTATGTGCCTAATGGAAGTCACATATCTGTCATGAACTGCCCACTAACCAGCCCACAGTGCCTTATCTTCCAGTTACCAAGTATAACACCTATCCGTAATGAATAGAATCACAATAATATTCCACTTTATTAACCCCTGTTTAATTGAGGATTGTTGATAGAGATTAAAAGTTGAGAGAATAATGGCACCTCAGTCCTTTAACAGCGTGTCTGGTACAGCATAAGGATTGCTTTGGTTTCACTGTGAGGTTGAGGCTTGGTGGAATTTTTCATCAGCAGGATTACAAGCCACTGCCCTCCAGATCCCATTGACGTGCTAGGTGTGTGTGTGTGTGAGAGAGAGAGAGAATAACAGAGAGTCCATGGAGATGATGAGGAGTTTCAAGGTCAGCCACACTGTAGGAGTACAGTGAAATCAAACAGGGCACACCCTCAGCTCTCATCTAACAGGTTGTCATCACTGAAATGAAGCCTCGACTGCAGAATGTAACAGCCACGGGGCAAGGCAGTCGAGTCAGCATCCAATGTTCCCCTGTTATGTTGCTGCCGAGGAAACTAAAACACTGACGGCAACCAAACTCAAACTTTAAGATGGCTGAGACTGATTTCAAAATGCATTTGTAAGTTCATAAGCCAGAGGAGTACATCAGAGTGCAGCATTTGAACCTCCCTTTTACTTCGCAAATAAATGCCTGCATGAAGGAAATTAATGCTAGAAATAAATAGGTCTATAACAGCTGGGCAACATCTTCTTTCGTTCAACTGCTATCAAGATTGCTATATTGAAATATGACAAGTAGCTCTATTTCCACACATTCCTTGCTGAGCACCTCTGTCGCAGTTCCTGTGGCTCTGTTGGCATCTAGCGCAGCAACTTGTCAGGCCAACAGAAATGTTCCCCTCACGTGAAAGTGGTTAAAGCATCGAGGTTTGCAGAGATGCCAGGAGTGCCAAGAGCCCACTAAAATTGTCCTGCCTCTGTAATTCTATGGTGACTCATTGATATTTACACAGTAAATCGTTCTGAGAGAAGGGGGCCAGAACAGACAAAAGCCGAATCTTTAGATTTTCACCCGCGCACGCAGACACCAACCAGTTCAGAGGACTTGAAAAGAGTTAAATATTATGTGAGAGAACAAGGGCAGCACTCAAAGGCAACTGCAGATGTCTCGTCTGAAACTGTAGCCCGTTTCACTGTGGTCTGGACAGAGCAGACTAACCGGGAGGCAGTAGAGCCATCAGCTCACACTGTCTGGTTTTCAATGTCAGTGATGTCATGATATAGCTGCAAACCATAAAAACAAAACATTCAGCCAGTTGTTTGTGTCATTTGGGTGAATTTTTAGTGGTTCACCGTCAAAGTAAACCATGCATTCAGAGTAGATGATGGGTTGTCTGTATTTTCCACCAAATAATGACCAAAGATTTTGCATTGCACCTTTTAAATTACATGCACAAACCTATGACAGGCAGTGTTATTGGCACTTGCTCAAGAAGCTCCCTAACAGGATATTGCGTGACTTAATGAGGCTTTTAAAGCAATGACAGCATCGATGCGGGAACAAAGCAGGAGCTGTTCCCCCATCTTCATATTAAAAATGGATGTAAGGTCGGCAGTTAAAGTGAATATCCCCCATAAGACAATAGCTCTTATGTTGGCACTGGCTTGAGAGCATGTCCATCCAGGCATGATGGAATGACGGCAGACAGAATAGAGTTCGGCAAATTCACCCCGAGTGCTCTTCATGGATTTGGCACAAAAGGCCTTACAGCGAGTGAGACCTTTGAAGAAGTGGGCCACTGTTCCACAGGCATGTCAGTAGGAGTTCATTCAAACAGCAAATGATAATACATCATGTCTGATATCAAGTGGGTTCTGTATTGGCTCACCTTTGTTGCTTTATCATTGTAAAGTAAATATATGTTGCACAGTGTCATGGCTCAAGAAAAAAGGTGATACCTTCCACGTTTAGACTGGTTCTCTGCAAGCCTCACTTTCACTATATGCTATTCATGCTGCCTCCAGGCACGAAAACTGAAGGTTCGACATACAGCGCAAAGGAAACGGGTCAGCCAATCCAGGACCACAACAGGAAGAGGCATCGTTTCCCACAGTCGCCGTATCCCACGGTAAGAGTGGAACAAATGGAAGAACTGTGGGAACGCTGCCCTGCAGAAGAAAAAGAACCCCGCTGATGAGGAGGGTAAAGAAGGCGAAGAAGAACAAGGATAGAACCCGAGGTAAACGAAGAAGAGCGAACGGACGGGCATTCACTCGATGGAAAGCACACACTTTGTGACCGCAGTGCCAACAATAGTACCAGTTAGAAATGCAAGGGGGAGGGAATTTATCCATTAAAACTTAATGCAGGATAATTAGCGTCCTCAGATGTTCTTGATTATGTCCCCACTCTGCAGTAACTGTTATTTTCTATGTATGCATTATGTGTTTGAAAAGAATTTGTTTTTCTGCCAAATAATGTTGTTCTCAAGACACAGTAAAGATTTCTCTCTTTAGTCACAGCACACCTGTACTTGAATCTATGTACCAGTCTGCCAGTTGACTTATTAGATAAAACCACATGCCCTCGCCTGTTTTTGGTTGCCCTGGTTTTCATTTTTCTGACGAAATATTGTAGATCTTTAGAAACAGCGACTCTTTCCCTTCATTATTCACAGCAGCATGGGTCAACAGTGGAGCAGTGGCACAGGATGATCAGGAAAGACAAAAGCTTACATTCAAGACCTCAAAGCTGCAGGAGAAAACACCTCTCAGCTGCTTTGCACTCCACCTCACCGTGCTGATGCAGCTCCCTACTGTTAACAGATTTAGATTGTAATAAGTGGCTTATCTTTCTCCTTTGAGGGCCTTTAACACTCTGCATTGCAATTTTGCCAAAGTTGTTATTTCCTGAAATCATTCGCTGGCAAGTTGTGGAACAATCTTCATTCTCGCTGTACTGAAAGAGCCAGCGAGTGAGTTGCCGGTCTCACATGTTTAATAGGAGCATGAATCATGAAGTCTGTGTTGCTAAGCAGCTAAACAGAGCAGACTGCAGCTGCATCCGCCTGGGATGATTTGGCTGCTGACCAGCTGCTGCTGAAATAAGGTTCAACAGCCTCCAAGGATGTACTGTCAGACAGTTAAATCTTATGTCCCTTACAACGAGGCGAGCTACTTAGCACACAATGGCACAGGGGCTTTCATGTCATGCAGAACAATTCTTTAAAATATGAGTTTTAAATTAAATAAGGGGTTTTAGCTGACGGTCTGTGCTGGATAAGCAACTCCAGATCTTTTAGCAGAGCAAGCCGTTTCTATTTACACAAAACAAATATGTCATCAGATATGTTCAGAGTTGATTTCAGAAAAAAACCTTCATTACTAGCTTTTCTTTTTTTTTTGCCTTCAAAACTTTCCTTTTCCTTTTCAATCCATTCTAGAAGGCTGTTATTTAGTCAGGACACAATGCAATTTCTTAAGAAGAGGGCAGCTAGAAGTGCCTTTAAAATAAACATCCTTTGGCAAGGCTCGTCTCCAACCCAAAACCTGGCTCAACCCCTGTGCTCTTCTGGCTTGGCAAAGACAGTCACGACTAAAGTTAAGTGAAAAGACAGACTGTTATCCCAGACTGACTATTCGTCCTGCAAAAAAAAAAAAAAATGTGGAAAAGCCCACTGTTTTACGAGCTTGTGAGACAACTGAAGCCTTCACTGCTTCATTGCAGCGAGGTTTTATAATTCTCATAATGTACCACAAGTCTTAAAACCGTGTAGTAAAACAAAGCAAGCTGCTTTTATGAATGAAGCTATGAAAACTTGAAAATGTCACCGAAAATAAAGACATTTGCAATGAAAAATAATGCTGACGTGTGACAAAGGGTGCACTGTGCAGTAGCTACCCCTATTTCTGTCCATTGAATGAAACATGCAGAGGATGGAAGACTAACCTACGCCAGCCACGGCCTATTTCCCTCTTCCTGAACCTGAACACAGCAGAACTGCATTAGCCAGACTAGACAGATCAGAATGACAGGAGTCAGCAACAACGTGCAACACAAACAATAACACGGTGCATAATTGTGAAATGAAATCCGGTCAACAAAGAAAGCACAGAAAACAAAGACTGATAAATGATAAGATTGACGGTTTCTTTCTTGAGCTTGGAAAGATGAGAAAACAAATCCATGTCTCTGACCGCTTAAAACCTGTAGAAAGCTCCAGAATGGCTATTTCCAAGGTCAAGAATAGACTTGCAGTCATGGATGAGAAACATGAGTGTAAAGTCCTTAAAGTAAAAATTAAAACCTGCAATTCTTTGACAATCGGGTAACTCCAATTGCTGAGTTAGATCTTGTGACGCCTTTGAAAAGCTGCAGAAAAGCTGGTAGATGGACCTTTAGGTGAGATTGTTTTGTTCGATAAGATCGTGATGAATCCATTTGCTAAATAATTAATGGTAAAAAAATATATATATATTATGCTAACACTTAAATAAAAAAAGAGATAAAAAATAAATTCTCCACACTGTATCTTAAACATTCCGCAAAAGAATTGATAGAGCATTTTGAAGCATAATTCTTTCACAAATTAAAAAAAAAATAGATCAAAACACTCAAATGCATCGACCAAGCAATGAAATAACAATATAAAAAGGGTGAGAGATGCTCACCTTTAACACGTAACGATTACCAAACATACCTGTCATTAAGATGTGAGAAGAAGACCATTTATGCTTCACGGTCAAAGGCCATGGTTTTGTTTTTTGTTTTGTTTTATTTTTTACAGCATTGCTCATTTTCTTTCAGTTTATTTAATAATCTAGACATATAAGTAGGATGAGGGGTTTGGATTCTCAGTGGAAGACAGACAAGGTAAAAATAAAAATAAAAATTCTCTGTGAAATAAACAAAAACAACCCCAGAACATTACATTATTACATGATAATATCGACCGCCTGAAAAAATAATTGTGGGGGGAGGGGGGAAAAGTGCATTTAAGGCAACTGCTCGTGAGCTGAGTTTGCACAAAAATAGTGTCAGACATTCCCCTTGGTTAAAGTGGATGGAGTGGGTCTACTGTCCGCTATGTAATGAGATGCCCAGATACCCTGTGAACGGAGCCAGAGGAGTGGTATGATGGCAGATGCACTAGCTCGGGTACAAGCACGGCCAACTAGTTAATATTGCAAGGGCTGCGCAGAGTTAGTCTGACAGGAGAGAAGTGGAGCAGGTGTAGTGTTGCATTCACTTTCTCCTCTTTCATTCTGCAGAGGTGGATGCTTGAATGAAAGGTTGTTAGTATCAAAGACGTTTGGGTTAGTAAAAAAACAAAAACAAAAACAAAAAGATAGGGAGCGAGGGAACTTGCAGTATATTTGGGACAGGGAAATAGGTGAAGTTACAATGTTTTTCACATGAAATTCCAACTCGTGATTTTGGCTTTTGTCCATTCTTTTTGTGTGACAAGAAAGTACTGATGAGTTGGCTGCTCGGCTTGAATTTAAATCGACCAAATAATCCAACCAGAGCTGATGAAGACTTTTTTGCAAGGTAGTCTGAAAATATTTACATGTTCGTTAAAAGATCGTGTGTCTTTAAAGGGCGAAGTCGCTCTGGTGAAACCAGCACCCCCTGCTGCTCAACCGGAGCAGCACATTTGAGAGATTAGAATTATAAATAGAGAGTATAGGGTGTGAAACAGAGGGCGAGGAAAAAAGGGAGGGGGAGGCAAATATTTCATTATTCCACATTCATATTCCGAAGAGATTTCAGATATAATTTCCAAGGAAATAAAGTTCATCTTTGCAGCTGTCACCACAATACAACAGAGCAATTTATGACCCTGTGGGTCACTTACAAACTGCCAAGTACATCAACTGTTCAAGCTGCTTCAGAGAGTTAAAGAGAGTGCAGCTATTCACAGAAATAAACGTGGAGACTACGTGAAATAACTCAGACACATGTACATATCAACAGATGTATATATTACAGTACGGGATAGGGATGTTTTCTCTCAGTGGAAATCTTGGGGACACAGGATCTGAGTGGTGGGAGCCGTAAAAAAGAAAGAAAAAAGATAACCAGAGAGTAAAGCTTTTACGGTCTGCTGGTTTTTTCGAGACAAATTAAGAAATGGTTTGACAATCTGTAGGCTTTTTCTGTGGCGATCCAAGTTGAGTGGAGCTGGATCAGAGTGTCATTTCCTCCCATCTATCTTCACCCAGGTCTGTCATGTGTGTCCAGTGATGACGTGTCAACCTGAGTGTCCCGCATCCCCCTTTAGTGTCTGCACACACCAGTCTCTGCAGTGTGCTTCAGTCCCTTTCCAGGTATAACCTCCGGAGAGTCCAAGCAGTCCTGTGTAAGCACCATTCTGGGAACAGCAAGGGCGAGCCAGTCAGTGACACACCATGTCCCAAGTTTTTATTATTAGAATCTGACCTGGAACGGCCTCTGCATTCATGGGCCCTGAGATGGCTCGCTCCTATTCACCAAGAGGTTGCTGTCGTTCCTTCAGGTTTGGAAAGGAAGGAAGAGCAAAAGAAGAGAAGTTGTGGTCTGGCGGTTTGTTTGTCTCGTCGTCTATGGGTTTTTCTGTCGGTTTATATTCCCACTAAGTATAAATGGTGGTGAATGACATATTATTACCCTGCACGGCAGAGAAAATTTCCCAGGCTTTGGTTTGGATTTGTCAAAGCGTGTGTGTGTGTACATGTGTGTGCATCTGCATGCATGCGTGTCTGTAAATTGTATATCTGCAAGTTTGTGTGAGTCTGCATCTAGTGCAAGCGCCTCCCAAATTGTGTGCCGTTCCTGTAATCTGTTAGTGTACTCCCAGCTGTCTGGAGAGACGTTTAATGTCCAACACCGCTCTGAAATTAGAAAAAAAAAAGTCATCCTGGGCTGCATCCTGAGAACCCCACCACCCTGATTTTAAAAAAACCCAAATAGTAACATCTGAAGTGTGAACGTCCATGGCCAACACGCGACACGTCCACCTATACTGACGGCTGATGTTCTGACACTCGCCACGCACATTGTTCCACACTTGTCCGGGAAATAAATAACACTGCAGTCACAAACAAGACCTCCAAGCTGACACACCACCTGAGAGAGCGACAGAGAGAGAGGGGTCACAAAGAATTAGAGGAGTCAAAAACATTGACACATTTAACAAACACTGCATGTTTTATAATATTTAGAAATCAATGTTTATTGTATTTTTAACAATTATTACAGTCATAAATCGGATCGGGACTCTTTAAAATAACTAAAAGTAATGTACGCAATCAGCAAATTAGTGCAGTATACTGTATAAGTAATTTTCCAGTCTTATATTTCACTGGTTTATGGTGAGTGATGCATCCGCAAAGCAACTAATAACTAAATGTAGTAGTGAGTAAAAAGTACAATATTTGGCTCTGAAAGTGAAGAAGTATAGTGTAGTATAAAACGGAAATACTCAATTAAAGCATAAACGCCGTAAAAATTTAATAAGTACTGCATAAGTGATTCACCCTCTGCTCCTGAGAATCATCACTGGACTCTCTTTTCACTTCATCGTTTCGGGAGCGTTTTAGCATTTTTGAGCTCATTGTTTTGGTTGTTTTACGGCCTGCGACTTTGCTGTGTTAGTTAACATTTAATGCGGTCATTGGCATTTGAATTGCAGCCGAAGCAGACACCTGAGCAGATAAGGTTAAAGTTAAAGCTCAAGCATGACATATTTTTTCTCAGGAGTTGGCGGAGACCAAAAAAAAAAGAGCTAAAAGCCGAGTAAATATTGGACTTTAAACCTTCTTTAGGTGGCCAGGAACGCAACAACAAATGAATACTAATGTTGCTCCATAGCTGCTGGATGTGGAGGCCCTGAACACGCACTTGTTTTCGCGAACACATTTGCCGGAACAGTGTTTTTTTTTACAGCCTTTTAAACTGCCTTCAAGTGGCTGAAAAACCTATGAATGCAGGTTTAAAGGTAATTGCTGAGTTACCACCCGGATTGTCAAAAAAACAATAAAAAAAAAAAAATTCCTGTCAGAACATTTACAAATCCTCGACGACTGCTCACGTAAATTTAAAAAGCAGAAACAGAGGTGACAGCAAGCAAACACACAAGAGAGGGAGAGATCGCGATGTTTGCTTTCTCAGACGTCTGCCACCTGAAAGGCTTTCAGTAAGTAAAAATGACATGCTCATGCAACATGGAAAAACAAGACAAAACATGGAGCGTCCGAAATGCCCGAGTGGAAAGATAATGAGAGAAAGAAGGAATGAAAGTTAAATATTTCTAAGTGAAGGAAAGTTGAGGCGAGTGAATGTGAGAGCGAGCGGACCGGAGTCAAATAAGTTTTGCTTCTGAAGAGCACTGAGCCGCCCAGTGGTCACATGGTGGAGAAACAAAACGCACCAATGGCATCATTGTTTATTGTTACGGTTTGTAGTTGGATAGATTTGTTTGCCTTTATTGGCTTTGATGAGTAAATACCAAATTAGATTACTTTAAAACTTCTTTTTTTTTTAATTATTATAAATTCCCTGCTTATATTCTGAAGGTCAGAGACCCATATCTGAAAGTCTTAATAATGCTACAGATATGCATCTTGTTTGGGCCCTTGTGAAGGCCAAGTGACGCTCTGTAGGGAGAGTCTCACTTGACTACGGCGGCTGCACAAAGCCAAAATACTTACTGTAATGTACAGGTTCTGCTTTAAGAGACAATTATTTGACCGAGGTCCAGAAGAGAGACGGCAGTGGTTTGAACTTTCTAATTAAAGCCCTCAGGACTCACCTCTGCTACAGGACACGCCAAATACTTCAAGGCCAAAGGATAAAGGCAAGAGAAAAGAACAAGAACAGAAACAAAAACTGGAGAGAGACAGGAAGAAAGAGACGAAGGGACAAAGAAAGTGAGAGAAATTAGAGGAACACTCAGGATATGTTAGTAACAGCAGAGACAGAGGTTCAGTCTGCAGGGACACTGGAAACCACACTTCTGAATATTACACATTTTTTACTTTGAGCTTTCATAAGAGTGGTTTCATATACATAATCTGACATGAAATAGTGCACAGCATTTCCTCTATACACTCAAAGTTTAGTTTAACATTGATTCCACAGGCTTTCGGCTGAAACATCCCCTACTATGGCTGCCTGTAAGCTAAAGGCCTTTAAACTAATTTAAAATATATATTTTTTTTTATATTCAAGCTGCTGCAGAAGGACGTCCGACATGGCCTACCTTTTCCTCCAGGTCTTTAATCTGCCTCCTCTGGATTTCTGTCTTGTCTTCCAGGTCACGAATTCTCTGTAAATATTCAGAGGGAAAACGGTGAAGAGTGTGTTTCTCTGCAGAGAGGCAGATTGAAGCGAACGCCATTGACAATACTTTGCAAATAAAGGGTCCGTTCTCTCATGCAAACTTGTTTCCACACAAAGATCTATTATCAGAGACATACACACATCTGCCGTCAGTACAGATGTACACTGACAACACACACATCTAAGGTCTGTATTAAGACCATTTTGAGTTAAACACATGAAAAACATGAAGAAGGTCCGCACACTGAAGTTCCCTTGAACTGCGAGTGACGTTTCGAGCCCATGCTCATCTTTAGACTTAATTCAATCAATAGAGACGCCGTCTTTAAATACAGACGTTCCGATCACATGATAGCTTCAGTGTGCGGACCCTCCTCGTGTTTTTCATCGGTACAGACGTAGACGTACCTGGTGCGCCTGGTGCAGCAGTTCCATCCTCTCCTGGAGGATCTGGCAGTCGTACTCTCGGCTCTTCCTCAGCATCTGCCTCCTCAGCTTCTCCACCGCCGTCCGCAGCTCGTCCTTCTGAAGCTCATCCAGAGGCTCGCCGTACTTTATCACCTGGGGGAAGAAGACAGGAATCAGAAAAAGTAGATGCCGTGATGGAATTAAAAAAACCCCAACAATCTTCTAAAAACACGGTATTATGTTTTCTTGTTCTTACACGAACACTCCTTGTATCAGCAGAGGCTTCAAGAAATCTTTCAAGGAATCAAAGCCTCTGTGTCCTTAATCTGAGGTCAGAATCGCAAAGTCTCCAACATTCATTCTCAAGAACATGTAAATCAGTCATGTTGAATTCATGTAGATAGTGCAGATGTTCAAAACAAGAGGACGGTGCATTATTACAAGGATGCATGTCAAAAGCAAAAAGTTGTTCATGGCACACTTCTTCGGTATTTTTTTTTTAATTGACGTCTTAATCTGATTAGCCTCACCCCTCACCTCTAGTAGATAAATTGCATAAATGGAACGAGTACTGACGTGTAACATTGCTGGGTAATTATTTGTGAAACTTAGATTCGTTTTCATAAAACAAATAAGGCTGTAATATGTTGTGATTTGAAGCACCTTGTCCTGCTGCAGGGCGTTGTATAACGTCGCTTCCAATTCCTGGATTTGCTGTCGGGAGGAGAAAAAAAAGATTCTTGTCAAAATATTTCACGTTATATTCAATTGTTATTCTTGGTATTGCTTTTGATGTCATGTCCGTGCAGGCTTAACTTCATCAACCCTAACTGTTACGTGCATAACCTAAATCCTTAAGCTAACTGTGCCACGATTCTGACCACAACCATAAAAACCAAGTCTCGACCTGTAAAATAAATGAGAAGCCTTGTAACATAAATATTCTTAAATATACAAAATATTTAATATTTTTCCCCAGTTCGGGATTGAGTCAGACCCCACATAGTGAAAATACACACACACACTTACCATGTAGGCCTGGTCCAGGGCCTGTTTCCTGTAGTCCAGCTCCTCCTCTAGATATCCTTTCTGCTTACAGAACATCTCCTGCACAGAATAAGCAGGTCAGAGACCTCAGAGACCTAAATTCCACTTGGCTTTATCTTTCTTTTGCAACTCAACTGTAACATAATAATTCAAAACAATATTTAACTAACAGGGTTCTAAGCGCTACAGAGGAAATTTAATAAACAAGCTGCAAATTGCCAAGAGGAGTGTTATTAAGAGCTCGGTATTTATTAAGACGACAGAATTAGTACATGAGTCCAGCCACAGTTAATCTGTTTTGCATAAAATGCCATGAAATAAAGCCTGATACCGGTATGTTTAAGACGTGTGGTGCTCATGTCCGGAAACCAATGGAGTGGGAAAATGCGGGTTTTTTGCTGCTCTAATATTAGCTCAAGAAAAAATGTCTTCATCCCGCAAAATGAACACTATATCTGAGGAAATATCAGTTATATACCACCAGTTATATATCACATTAAAAAAAAAAAGAAGTATTTTCCTGTTCAGGATTGTTGCGACTCACCATCTCTATCTCAAGGTCCATCATCTTCTGGTGCAGCGCTGCCTCCGTCCCCTCAATCTCTTGAATCCACTAGAGGGCAACAAAGAGCAAAACCTGAGTCTGCACGGCACAAACTATTCTGTGACGTTTTCATCACGTTACGAATCGTCACGTAGTTTCCACACTTACCTTTTCTGCTAGTGACAAAACAGTGCTAGCCTGAATGATGGCCACTTGCTCCTCATTTCTTAAGTTCTGTACAAGAGGGGGGGGAAAAAAACAACAACCTTAATTTAATAATGTGCCTGTTTTCATGTTGTTCTATGTTGCCAAGTTAAATTCCACATGAATTACCCCGTTGTCTCCCAGGATATCTAGAAGTTTGATGAGATCTGGTATGCAAACATCCTGTAAATAAATATCGAGAGCATGCAAATAGAATGTTATTTATTCACTTGATCGATTTACTTTTCTCCACTATAAAAACTTCAGGGTGCGTTAATGTTGCTTGGAATAAAAAGCATGGGTTCGCATCATGAAATCTTGCATACCTTGACCCCCTCCTTCATACAGTAGATCTGCAGTGCACTGACTCCCTCAGAGAAGGGATGCAATCTCAGATGGTTGAACGGAGGAGACCTTCTCTCACGCTCCTGTGTCAACAGAGGTATACGTTGGTTATACAAAGAATGTACTGTCAACTCTTTTTTAGATTCCCCTCTTCAGTCGGCATGAGCCAGCTGAAAATCAATGTTGACATTCGGAGCCCAGCAAAAGCAACTGCCAATAACCTGTAACACTACTCCCCTTATAGCATAAGCCACTGAATTAAATGAAAGCAGTCGGTAACAAGAATATTTTTGCATCAATTCTCTGTTGTGTGTTAGCTCCGTGTTAGTTTCAGTAGATGATTTGTTCAGCCATTAAAAATGCTCACTACCCGTATGTACTTTACTGAATCTACATCTGGGCGATCTGTTCTCCTCTCTGCTCACTAGGTGGCAACTTAGGCCCTCAAGACCTGCTGCCAGCACTCGCACTGCAGCACAACCAGAAGACACAATAATAATAAGCGTCAGTCACAAGTCATTCCGCAGCATGGGACATCTCCCCCTTACAAGCCCTTGGTTTTGCCCTTTAGCTTTAAAAATATATAATATATGTCCTTGACCTCAATGTATTTTAGTTTTTCCAACTTTTTAACACGGCTCAGTGTTTGTACTTTTCAAACTTTCCAAAAATACAAAATCTCTAGGAAACCCGGCAATAACTTGTTCAGAGAAACCCAAAACAGCAGCTTTTTTTTTTTTTTTTTTTTAAATCATTTGTTTTAGACAAGATCTTGTTTTAACAGACAAAAACAATACAAAAAACAATTTGGACTGCATAATAAATAATAAATGTTAATGTGAGATTTCTATTTAATAAGGACTTGGAAGGAAACTCACCTCAAGCTCCAATATCCTAAACTCCAACAGTTCATTCTGGTCTTTGGAGTCTTGTAGCTCCTGCTGCAGCTGACTGCACTCTGACTCCATCTTTTCCACCTGGGCCACCATAGAGAATCAGAATGAATGCAGACACAGGAAGAGGTAGTTACAGAATTTATACATTTAGATTGCGCTTACAGCGTGTTATGCAATATGATGGAGATAAAGCGGCAATTAGACAAATCCTACCTGTAGGACAAGGTTGTAAAGCTTTAATGCTAGTTAACAAATGTATCAACTGTAAAAGGCATCATCAAACTGATAAAAATCACAGGTTTTTCAGGCAAGATTTTGCGTTGCAAGAATGATGCTCTGACTACAAACGCAACTTAAATGCACTTTTCACAACTCAGATTTCTTGGACCTGGGATAATGACACTTGACAGTGCAATCTACCAATCTTGAGAAATACCGGAGCTGCTTTGTTATCAGAAAACCAACAAAAAGTTTAACCTTGTCTAAAAGCTCCTGATTCCTTCGTAAGAACAGCTGCTTCTCCTCCACCCATTTGGAGTCCTGTTAGAGCACAGAGACAGTTGGAACAACTTGTTGACTTGAGGACAGGAGGACGATGTTGATGGAGTGAAGTCATTGGTACATCTATCAGTGTAAATGGTATATGGCCTGCATTTATATAGCATACTTGTGTGTCCTACCTGTCCCTTTAGGGTCAGTTCCTTCTCCAAGTCCTCTATTTTGGCTTTATACCTGAGAACATCTGCCTGGAGCTGCTCTTGAGCCTGAAACATGAACGAAACAGATCAGAAATAGCCACGAGGATGCTGTTTCTCAAGTGGGGCCTGAAGTAGGTAAAGGATTTTTATTATTTCCACCAGGCATATTCAATAAACCAGGCATATGCTACAGCCCTCATTCCAAAAAAGTTGGGATTTTCTGTAAAACATAAATAAAACGCAATGCGATCATTTCCTAATTCCTTTTTGACATACTTTATACTCAATTGAAAACAGTGCAAAGACAATATATTTAATGTTTTACCTTATTAACTTTGATTTTTGTAAATACATGTGCTTATATGCTTGGGTTGATGCCAGCAACATCTTTCAAACGAGTTGGGATGAGGCAACAAGAATCATGTGTTAGGATAAATGTTTCAGTCCAGTAATAATCAGATTCTGCTTAACTCAATTTCCACAGCCTTATGGCAGACATATGACACAACCATGAAAGTAACATGAGCTCCTTTAACATAATCAATGATTCTTAAGTGTTTAGCAACATCATTAAATACAATAAGTGGTTAATGGCATTCAAAACAATGAAGAACAGAAAACCACAGACCCAATTTAAATCCAATTTACTTTATTATTTTACAGTTGTATCTTTATGTTTAAATACGACAAGCTACAAATATTTGGGTGCACGAATAGATTGGATAAGAATAAACAAAAAACTGTCATTTTCTCCATGTGTATGTACCTTTGCTTCCATTTCTGCATCCAGAATGCCTCCTTTCTGTTCCTGCAGTAGGGCATAGGCTCGCTGTAAGGCCTGATACTCCCTGGTCAGCTGACGGAAACGCAGCTCCGACTCCTCGGTGGATAGACCCTTTTTGTTTGACACACAGAAGGCGAAATCTATGGTTGAGTTGGGCCTACAGTATAACCCTGTATTAAAATGTAACTGAATGGATTTGATAGAGGTGCTGAAGGTCAGGGAATTAAAAAAATAATTGATATAGACATAATTGTAAATGGAGTCAAGAGGCAAGCTCTCACCATTTCTAGGTCTTCATCGGGGGTAGCAGGCGTTCTGTCCATCCGGAACGAAGCCACTGACGACGTCTCCGAGTCCATAGACTCTTCATCGTACCCAAAGAAGGTGTCTACTACGATGTGCCTCTGCAGAGAAGAAAGTTGACAGATTTACAGATCTAAAAAAATCTGATTGTAAATGTCCAACAATCATTATGCCTGGTTAACATGATCTCAGATCATTTGGTTACATTGTAACCACTGTTCTCTGAGTGAAGAGACTATCTCTCCAGCCACAAGCCGCTCCAAAACATGTTCTAATCAAGGTTAACCAGAGAACTCATGCACGTGTGGTCCCGACATAACCACGAGCGTAACCAGTGCGTGGCCACGACAGGTGCTGTGTCTTAAAGAGTATCCGCATCAACTGCCACCGTGGGGTCAGTCCCCGTACATATGGAATATGTAACTGGGTGGAAAGATAGTCTCTTCACTCAGACAACAATGGTTACAATGTAACCAAACAATCTGAGATCGACCACAAGCAAAATGTGTTTATTAGTTTTATATCATAGCAACCAATCTAAGTGCACTTAAATAAATAGCTAGAAACGAAGTAAACCATTTCTACCTTTATTGGCCTCGAACTTCTTTTATGTCTTTTCTTTCTTAGTAGTTTTTCTCGGTCCTGGAAATGGAAAGAAAAAAAAACATACCATGCCATTATAAAGATAAAAACATTGTTTTTGTCCTTTCTTCAAATTCAAATCAAATCAACGACAATCAATGACAAAGCAACACTAAAGCAAATCCTTGGCTAAAAGTGCAATCTGATCACTGAAGTTATTAGTTTATTAGATTTGCAAAATAAGCTACACAGAGCATAAATTTAGCTGACGCACAATAATAATTCATACTCCATGTGATCTTTGAAAGCTAACAGCATGTAGACTGCAGAATATCTGGCATGCATAACATTCAAATAAGCCATTAAATGAGTTTAAACACAATTAATGAATAAAAACAAAGGAAACTTCAAACAAAAAGGCAACATAGAAAAAACAAAAACATACTCTTGTCAGTTCATCAATTATGCTTTGTTGCTCCAGGACTTGAAGCTTGAGAAAGGCTATTTCCTGGTCATCGTGTGCTTGGTCCAGGTCATTCAAAGACTTCAGCTTCTTCAGTGGAGGATGGGAGCTGATCTTCTCTTTCTGCAGACATGCAACACACAGAGGGAAAAGTGTTCTAAAGATCACAACAATGGCTTGCCGATCAGCCTGTCCCGCATATAAACGCATATGCTCATGTGACTTAGTGCTGACCATCTCAAGGTTCTCCTTGGCCAGGCTCTTGAGCTTCTCTTCCAGCTTCTGGATAGTCTGAGTCAAATCATCATTCCTCTTACTCAGTAATTTGTTCTTGTCCAGCAGGGGCCTACACTGCTTCTCTGACTCTCGAACACGCTTCAGCTGGTGCACAGAAAGAGACACAAGGACATATTAAATTGTAACTGACACGAGAAAGGAGGACAGCAAGAGATAGAAGCTGGGTGGTCTGAAGAAAAGGCAAAGAGGTGAAGATAAGTGACAGAATGAAGAGGGAGGGGGAGATTCATCTTCTTCTTTTTTTTTTAACTAAATCATTCGTTTATACCAGTTCATTCCTCTCATCCACCAGCAGTGTGTTGCGGTCTTCTAATTTGCGTATAGTGGAGTTGAGTTCAGCCATGCGCCTTTGGTTTCTCCTCAGGTCCTGAAACGAACAAACAAACAAACAAACAATAATTTATATATTTTTTCACTAATCCACTCACTAGCCAGGAGTAGAGAAAAAGAAAACCTTAATATTTTTAAGTATAATGCTAGAAGACGCACTGCAGGATCACCATCTCGAGGAGTGCAACAACAAGTATTTTCTTCAGTAATTCTATTAGTTATAACAAAAGGACCACATCAAGTTAATGGTCAGTATTAGTGGAAAGTTGCAGGGGGGCTAACTACAACAATAAAAATAAATCATTTAAATGAAGGCAAAAATATTGAGGTGATTAAGTTCAGCCAAAGTAATGTCATTTTTTTTTTTTCAGAAAAAGAGAGAAGCATTTTTGATTTTGATTTTCTTGCTTCTCTACTTACTGGGCTACCACAGTGCTCCGCTCCGTCTCCAGCTCTGCCTGGAATCTCTCTCTTCGGGCTTCCCAGGCCGCACTCAGCCTCCTTGACAAGGAACAGTTGTTCATCCAGGGCATCCTTTTGAAGCTGCAGCTTCTGCAAGAAACCTGCCGTTGACTCCAATTCCTTCTCCAGAGCAAAGATGGTGCGGTCTTTAGACTTGATTTCGTCCACCTATAATGAAGGAGAAGGAAATAAAAGCGTATTTAAGAAATTGTTGACTTGCTTCTTTTAAACAGTGTTATATCTGTATATTTAATACAAATAAGAAACATTCTCTGGTTCCTGCTTTTTAAAAAAAAACAACTATACTTTTACTATATTACTTTGATACATTTTATGGACTAAATTATTTGCTAGATTAATTTATGACTGAAATCAATCAGAATAATCAGCACTTGTTGCCCTTATTTGCACACATGTAGTTTCACACACCTGGTTCGGCTCTCTGCAACAGATTTGTACTTTTGCATGAAGAGTTACATGTCTATGTTGTGAAAACCACACCTACATTTACCTTTTTTGAACAAAAATACTCTGAAACATTATTCCAGAAATTACAATTTACAATGTTAAAACTAAAAAAAAGGTTTATCTACAGAAGAAGAAATCTTTCACACAGTTGACAACAGAAATGAAGCTGACTGTGCTCCGTCCTTTGTTGTATACATCTCCAATATAACACGAGCATTTGGGCCAAATATATCACACGATGTAAATATTCATGGCAGTTAAGTATTTGGTCGCAGGGACTTTTGCGTACCAGTCTGCGGATGTCCCTCTCACAGTCCCACTTGATCTTGGAGATCTGCTCCTGGTGTTGCTGGTGCTCCACCCGCAGGTCGCCAGCCTTCATCTTGTCGGACTGGATCATGTTGCTGAGGGCCTCGTCCGTCTGCTTCTTAGAAGACTTCAGCTCAGCTATCTCCTGCAGGAGCTTCACTCTCTCCTGGTCAAAGAAGCGCCGCGCGTCCTCCTTGGCTTCCAGGGTGAGCGCAGTGCGCACCTGAGAAAGCGCGGGGGGTGGGGGGGCTTTAGATTCTGAACAATATTGTGCAGCACTCTTTATATTGATCTATCTAAGGTTTGGTAACTCTCTGGCATGGTTCTCTAACTACTTCCCTCCCTGAGACTATATATATATATATATATATATATACATGACATTGTTTCTTCTGCTGGAGACTCATAAGTATAGAATCACCCATAATATTCATTGGTTCATTCTTGTTTACAAAACTCTCCTTGGTCTAATCATCTTTCAAGGACTCTTGTTATCGAACATTCTCACTGATACATGCAGCTGTTTCTTCTAACAGTCCCCTAACCTTTGTCTGACTGCTGCTTACTGTTGCCTCATGCATATTTCTTCTTCTCTTGCTGTTTCTGCTTTGTTTTGCCCGTTTAACTTGTTGCCGGTGTCTGCCTGTTGCGTGTTTTTTTTTTTTTTGTCACATGTAAATTTTGTAAAACTGCTTTTTTCATTTTTTTTATTTCTTTTTGAGCCCCTACCCCCTTCCCTCATGAGGCTCTACCTTTTACCATGCTGCCATTGTAAATGTGAATTTGTTTTTAATGACTTGCCTGGTTAAATAAAAAATAAAAAGAAAGAAAGAAAGAAAGAAAGAAAGAAAGGACAGCCGTGATATGAGTCTCTATTTCTCGGCAAGTGTCAAGCGCCTCTGTCCTGGTTCAGCTCCATAGCTGCAGCTTTGGGATTTTGTTTTGGGTGAAATGCATATGTTTATTTCTGTGCATCTGTTTCACCCCTGCAGAGTGAGGCACTACTGTAGCTCCACCCCCCCAATCTTAACCTCACCTTCTCTCCGCTGCCATCGCGCATGGCGCTCAGTGCGGCTTTGAGTCTCTGGTTCTCCTGGTCTTTGATTTTGGCGTGGCGGGCCAGCTCCTGCTCATGCTGCCGTGTCAGATTTTCCCTGAGAGCCTGGAGCTCCTTTTGTTTTTCCTCATGCCACTTGGCCCGTTGCTCTGTTAACATGGCAGTGTGACGGTGCTGCTCCTGCTCTCGCACCCGCTTCACCTCCTGCAGCTTGTCTCGCTCCAGTTTGCTCACCTTTGAGAGGAAGCGGAAGAGCAGAAGGCGATTAGGTTATTTTACACAACTGGCAAACCTACTGTTATACTCCACGTAGGCTTCAGTCATTGTTTATCAAATATTTGACTATTTATCTTTTTTTTTAATCTTCCTATTTAATTGTAATAGATTTAGTTGAGGCTCAAGGTTAACAATCTTGTGTTTTTATCAACCACCTTTCACATGAATTCAAGGGCATACGTAGCAATGGTTCAACACATGGTGAGGACAAATTGAAGTCAGAGGTTCTTCAGCTCCCCCTAAAAAAACATTCATATGAATCGAACAAATCTAGCAAATCTAATAACTGGCATCATAAATTGGTTATCATTCTTACCATATTAATGGTAGTATAACAAAAACCGTTAGAAAAGCTGTGTAAATTGCTACATTACTAACGCAGTAACCCCGTTATCACGCTTAGTTTTCTTGGAAGAGATCTGATACTTCATGTGAGAGTGAAGTGATACTTCACCCTTTAACGCCCCATTTCTGATTCATGTTCCTTTTGTAATGTCTTTTTATGGAATTAGCTGCAAATAAAACACAGATAAAATGATAGCTTTAACACAGGAACATGCTTCTTTTCAGCCCTGAGTAGTTATGCTGTATTCCTCTCAGAACGTGTGCTGCTCCAACAACCTGCACAATTGAAGCCGAATCCAAACATCAAACGACTTGTGGACTGAACCCTTGAAGACTTTGTCTTTAAGGTACCGTAATATGTTCATATTCAGCTGATGCACACTCTGCATCGGCACTATCAAAGCTCACTGCATCAATAAACATTTTCCAAGCGAGGTCTACTGAAATCTGCACCTCAAGACTCTCTGGGTTGTCTGCAGAATGTTTGCATAAGGCCTGTTGTGAACTTGATGAATTGTGCATTTGGACAGCACTGAAGTCTGAACATTTGGATTCAAGCTGAGATAAAACAGTCTGCCTGCAGCTTGAGAGGTGAAACCCGGGGCAAAAAACATCTCAAGGCAAAGAGAGATGTCTAATGTGAGCGACAGAAAATTCTCCACACTTTCAAAAATGATGTTAGCAGTTTTGAACCCGATTAGCCTTGCGTAAAAGGCATAAAGATGCATATTAACAAGTGCACTGCAAAGTCAAAGGGAAATAGTTTACTGTATGAATGCAGCGTGTACAAAGTAGCAAACAAGTAGCATATGCAGCGCTTTACCGTTAACTAGAAACATGCCATGCATGCCATATATGGTATTGTGTCACAAGATGTGCACCTCTAAGACCCTGGTTAGATCTGTGAAACCTGTAGTGTCCAAACGTTGCTCTAAAGGTTCATTTTTAATCATTTGTGGAGCCGTAATTCATTGGCCATCAAACAATTAACAAGTCACCGCGTCTTAAGACTTTGTGGAAGTACAAATCTTCTAAACTTACATTGAAAGTGACCAACAATATTCAATGCAAATATTTGTATTTTGATGTTGAACAGTACCTTGCATTTTTCTTGGTGTAGCTCTATCTGAATGTCAGTCAGCTTGGACCTGAGATCTTCATTGGCTGCCTGCAGGGCAGAGATGAGTGCTTCGGGCTTCTCGCCCTTCGTACGCCCTTTCTTGGCCATTGAGTCAGAAATTAGAGAGGCGCTTTTAATGCTTTCATTGAGACGTCACAGAAACTTTCCAAGGCGCTCCCGAGGTTTTCCAGTTCCTCCTCTTCCTCATTCTCTTCTCAGACAAAAGGCCTGGTGGGGGGAGGAAGAACAGACTGAGACATAGGACAAACTGCAGATGCTGATGTTCAGCAGGTTTTATTCTCACCATGTTCACAATTTAAGAAGAAGAAGAAGAAGAAGAAGAAGAAGAAGAAGAAGTCAGTTCAAGGTAAAGAAAACAAGAAAAACATGGGGAAAAAAAATCAAGGTGTGTTGGAATTAGTAAGAGGTGAGGTTACAAGACCTCTACAGCCCACTTCCCATGTCTGCCACTACCATAACACACCCGAAATCCCCGACTGAACTGCAGTGGAGTTGCATTGTGGGTAATGCAAGTGACATGCTTTGGTGAGGAAGAAAAATGCGTGGAATATAAAATACACTGTCTCTGGTTCTGCTGCATTATTTTGCTATATTATTTTTAAACTGCCCATTGTGACTCTGACAGTATTATGTAAAGTTGTAAGTGTAATGTTAAAACAGTGGAGTGCTCTTTTTAAGGCATCGCCATAATTGTTACAAATTATTCTATGGTAAACCTGAATATCTGTGCCAAATTGCGGCACAAATTCCGTCGGCACATGACACAAATTGCGTATTTTATTACCTTAAAATCTGTTCCGCCATATCAGTCTCTCTATCATAGTGTCTTTGGCCTCAATAAAAGACATCACATGCACATACTGAAGATTCTATTGCTTGAATGAATTAATGATACTGCACTTATCTTCATTTTATTTACTAGAATAAGAATTACTGCAGAAAAACATCTCCGAAAAGGCATACACACATACTTGGATCAGTGCTTTGAAAACTAGAGGAGGTATGACATGATAATGACCAAAACACTAGGGAATTAAAGATATTACAGGTAGATATTAGGGCCTTTTAAGCAATGCTCAACTACTCACGACTCTGCAGCATGAAACACTGTTTGATGCCACTTCCCAGAACTGTAGCAGGAACTGTAAATGCTCAATTACAAAGTATTATTCTCCGTCACGGCTGCTGGGGAGAGCAACAGATTCACTTGTTATAAAAGAGAATGGTGTGGTGACACGTGCTGAGAGATACTGTATCAAAATCAGGGCTTGGTCGTTTGTATCAACAGTGGCATTTTGGGCAAACGTCAACTTTTTTTTAATAGAATCACTGTATTCAACTTTGGTAAACTGTGTAACGTGAATTTGCAGTGCCTTCCTGATTTTGTTGACTTGCTCAGATTGTGTTTATTGCACAGGTTGTTTTATTTTGAAAATTGACCAGATTCTCGGACTAGGCGCATATTTTCTGCAGAGCAGACTAGAGAGCCGCTTATGGGACACTTCTGAAACGTGCACGATGCACCTGGTGGAATTGTAAGTATTGACTCGAATGACCGCGAACAGCTCTGGCGGCCGCGGCGCAGCCTGGCGGAATTTTGGGGTAAGACTGAATGTCAAAAATCGCTCATCAAATCTAATGCTCATCTTTCAAAATTTGCAAGTAACTAAAGGCTAAAAGTTACCTGGCAGCCTAATTAATGCTCCCAACCTGCACCTACAACATGAAAATGAGATCAACAGCGTAAAACATGAAATGCTAATTATATCTAACACAACTTAAAGCTGTAGACTACTGTTATAGAAAATAGTTTTATTCCATCTTGATATCGTCTTTGTGTGTTCTGCTAAAGTGCCTGCCTTTCTGTGTTGAAACTGTTTTTTGACAGACCCTTGTGGGTGAAGCCGTTAAACTACTCATCCAAATGGGCGAGCAGATTGTATTCAGTTGAGTCAGATTGTATTGTTAAGTAGCCTGTCAGATTTCCTGAGTTCTATTCACCTTTTGTTGTCACTAAGATCTCTTGATCAGCCCAGCCCAAAACCTTTTGTTTTAGTCTTTCCTTGTTGTTATGGTATTTAACCTTGCTCTGGTGAGTTTAAACTGTGCTATATAGACAGAAGTGTTGGAACTGGTGGCTGTATGCCTCTGAGTTTACAACCATGTCTGTCCAGACTCATATAATATATGTGGGAAAGAGCTACAAATCATAAAACAAGGGTGCTTCACACACATCTTCAACCTCGCGGCACAGAAGGTTGATATAATCATCACAGTGTCATGGTGGGCACCCAAGATTAGTGTCACCAATTCAGTCTCTGACATCACAATCTCCCCTTCTGTTCCTAAATTATGGTGTTGAACAGCGGCCAGGAAAGCGCTTTTGCAGAACATTATGATGTCACAATGGAGTTGACATTGGACCTTTCGGATATAAAATAAATATAAAATGTCACCACTTCACAGCTCACAGGGAGTTTTCACTACCAAATTCTAATCAGACGTTTGTGCCAAATGTCAAATTCACCTCAAGGGGTTTCGGAGATATTGCGTTCTCAAAAAGGGGACAGACCGACAACCCGAAAACATAATCCCATATTATCTGGGTGTCTTCTTCCAACAGTCCTCCCTATAGCTACACATACAGCAGTATGAAAAACAGATGTATGTGCAGCGTCACCATAGATAATTCTCCTACGCATTTCCATATAATGTCCACAAGGTCTGACGTACATAAATATACATACATCAGTCAGACATCAGCATGTGCGCCATACTTTTTGCACATTATGATTATGCATTCATCTGTTATGGTCAGTTAATTGATTAAATTGACATTATGACTGTCATGCTATGAGTGCTGTTTCCAGACTCTCTACATGTCATATCTAAATGACTTGTGCTACAACTGTCTGTATTCAACCATTTGAAGCTCTAAAATGATTCATCATAATAAAAGAAAATACACACATTACAAATACAGTGTGTGTGTGTGTGTGCCTGTTCATGTCAGATGCTTAAATTTCATTTTGAGACTGTTGTAATATTATTTTTTTTTAAAAAGATATGGAAATAATTGTATATATATATATATATATCTATTTTCCCAAAGGTTGGTTCCTTTATTAGTGTCTCAAGTATGTTGACGGGTTGCCTTACCACACATTTGTGCTAAGCTAACCACAAAAGCGCACATGCATATGAACATGCACACCATTGTGCATAGCCACGATGACTCAAGAGGAGTTGCATGGTGTCCGTCATAATCTGAGGAGGGGTGACATAACATCGCTTAAAAGATTTTGAGATGCAGATTAGAGATGAAGCATCACCACCCACATTTAGTGTCCATGGTCTCATCGCTCCTTTCAAAAGTGCTGCTGCTCTTTTTAAGTATCACTTATGGAGGCTGTCCAAAGAAACACTGATGAAAACCACTGGATCAGTAACTGGACACAAAGTATACGTAATATGTCAACACATCACGTGGGAAAAGGGCAATTTCAATCATGATTTATAACACAGAAGAGTTTTGAAACTTTAGTAATGGAGTGCAACAGGCTGACACTAATGCCTGTAATCAATAATTACACTTACACAGTCTACTTGACTTGTGTTTGATGCATAGAGTCGTTGCATAACGTCACACAAAAACAGAAAAATTAGGCCTGCTCGATATCGGAAAAACCGACAATGCAATATTTTTTATTTTCCGCAATATACATGTATATTTCAATGTGAAAAAATACTTTTTGACAAGGGCAATGGACATGGAAATTTCAACCCAGCCAGTCTGATTTCTTAAGAGGGGACCCTGAATCAATTTTGTTATGCAGAAAATAGAATACAAATATTAAATTCTAAAGATACCTGCAATTATTGTTTATAAATTATTGTTTATAACGGTACCACTTTCTAATTTAAGGCACCTTCACAAAGGGTATAAAAGTTGTAACTAATGGCTTCTTAATTGTTAATAATTCATTTACTACTTTTTTCATTGATCAGTTAGCCTAAAAAGATTAATAATTACTAAGAACAACTTTGAGGTTGCCAGATTGTTTCTTTCTATTTTTGGGAGGGTAACGGTTGACACAATCAATAAACACAAACAATACTCATAACTTATAAAACCATTATAAAGAATGCCTTAACAAGTGCTACAATATATTTTAGAGCTTAAATGGTTAGAAAATTAATCAGCAACTACTTTGATACTCAATTAACCGTTTCTTTTTTTTAAGCAGAAATGCAAATCACTTTCTGGTTTGAGCTTCTCCAATATGAGGATTTTCTGCATTTCGCTGTTTTATAGCATATATTACAGAATGACTTTGTGTTTTGGACAGTTGGTCGGACAAAATAACACATTTGAAGGTGTCACATTGGACCTAGTGGACATTTTTTCCACTTTTGTAGCTGTATTATATTTTTTTTTGGGGGGGGGGGGGGGGGGCAATAATATGTACAAAAACTAGCATTCATAGAGGGGTTTAAAAACTATTAAAGTGGTAGTGATGATGAATCACTGATGACTCATCGATATTCATCTTGGTCCAGCTAAATACAACATCATACAGAGCCACGACTCACCATGACTACTAATACTGTATTAACCTACAAACCATTCACGGCAGCCAGATACTGTTCTGAAGGGTTAGACCGGATATGAATTTACTGTGAGCCCACGTCAATCTGATTATTGTCATATTCCATTTCTAAACTGCACCGGGAAATAATCTGCCGGCTAGTCAAATGAACATAGCACACCCGCCGACAGGGATCATGGGCAATACTGAGCTCAACTGTCTGATGTATTTGCACTTTAATTTCTATTTTCAAATGTATTACTTACACTGTTAATCACTGTGTTCTGTTGTTGAGTTTAACAACAAGTAGGAATCCTTCTTTATTTCTATTTCTAATGGAAATATCAAATAAGTATTTGTACTCAGCATTCTCCCATTTTGACAGGACAGGCTGTGAATAGCTTTAATATTTAAACACAGGAAGTAGAACAAGCTATTTCCTGTTTAAAGAAAATATTTAAAGTAACTGGTTTGTTGGCCCATATAGCATGTAATGTGCTATTTAACAGGCTTGATTAACTGAGCTTGATTAACCTTAGAGGCATCCTAGTCACAATGCAAAACTTTACTTTGCAATCTTCACCATTGTTCTTATATTACATACGAATTGATAGAAATGTAGAGTATTTTAATAGACCTCATCTTCCTCTAAAGTGTAGAAATAGCCTAGAGGTTGCAAACCATTTAGAAACTAAATGAATATTTCTTTTGCAGCAGATGTTGTACTCTCTCTTACAGATTAAAAAATCTTCATATATTAAAAAAAGCTTTAAAAAAGAATATAAAAAAGCTTAAAAAACAACAACTCCTCATTAACTTTAAAGATTTCAATCCCGTTACAGCAAACCTAACAACAAACTATGAAGACAGGCTACCATTGCATTATAATGCTCATCACAGCTAACACAACACCGATCACCATACAAAGCAGCTCTCCGAAAGCAACACCACGAGTGGACACAAATGCAGGACTTATGAAATAAGAACCCGTATCAAAAAGAAGAAATATTTCAGATTTCCAGTACCTTACACGATACTCCTGCTGTCAAAAGAGACGCGGACACCCAGTAGCTATGCAGCACAAGCTCCGCCAACAAGAAATGGCACCATCTGACAAAACTGAAGACCAGTTTATATGGACGAACACAAGTGAATGAAAGTGTCACTGTGTAATGCCAGAAAGGGTTTAACTGGATCTTGCAAAAGCTGTTTACAGTATTCCTCTAAGAACTAGCGAGCAGGTCAAGCAGATCCAACAGTCCGGCATCCCTTTAAGTATAATTTAAATTCTCCTAAAATGGAAAGTTACGCCAAATAATGCATTCATTACTTAAATGTTTCTCAGAAATCATGAAGGGGCTTGAATGTTTAAGTATTATGATTTACACACATTGTTATCAACTCTACAATGTGTGAATGTGTGAAAAGCCGGATGCATGTACTATATTGGCAGAAAAATATACACATGTTGTCGGCCTATTTCTGTTCACTGTATGAATTAACACTTAATGTCCTCTTCCACAGACTGCTGTCTATGCAACAGTATCTTTAGTGTTTGGTAGACTATTAAGCAAGCAGTTAGCCGTTAGCAGTTAGATGTCGTTTGCCAGAGCACAATGGTTTTTTGGTTTTTTTTTTTGTGGCACACAAACGGCCAAAAAAAATTACATTTGAAAAACTCAATATTATGTTCCCAGCTATGCTGAAACAAACAGTCCAACAAGGATTCACCGGTCGTAAACATGCTGCTAACTCATCTAGTATCACTTAGCTATAGCTTAGCAAAACACTAGGTCAAATGAATAAATGTGTTCATTTGAAAGCATTTTACCACTGTACACATAACAAAAGTCCTCCGCTTTTTAGCTCCGTTTTGGTTTCAACCAACTCCTGAGGGTAAATATGTGGTGCTTTAGCTAATTTTGTCTGTCTGCTGCCATTTGGTGCTGGACGTGTAGCATATGTGGGTTTAATCTACACTGAAAACAGCATGCTTGCTGCTTCAAACTGGAAGAAGAAGAGCGAAGAGCAGGAGAGTGCTATAAGAAGTCTTGTTAAGTTGTAACGTGATAGCAAAGTTGTCAGCTTACGCATCCAGCCGACACTGAAACGTGAGATGTTCAATGTCCAATATTCACTCTCCTTTTTGCTCTCTTAGTCTCCATTAACTTGTGAGAAAACATTTTTTTTTTAAAAATATTTTGCTGCTAGGTGACTAGTTGCTGTCTCTGTTTGTGATTTGGTCCTGAGCAGGTAGCGTACAATGAAAACAGCTACTGCTGCTGGAAAAGAGGTCGATTAGAGTGGTGAGCCTGAACCATATAGTGAACTTATAGTCCATAAAACTAAAACAATGAGCTCAAATATGTTCTCTGGTAGTTGTTGAATGCGGCGACACCCTTCACATGAAGGTCACTGGCACTATGGCCCACTTTTGACTTCTCAGACATCAATATTTGGTGTTAGCGCTGGATCTTCCAGACGGTTTGTCGGCTCCAGTCTGAAGGTACTTGGAAGGTATCTGGACTACACTCCAATGCTGCATTTGGTATTATTTTACACCAGTGTTTGCCAAATCATTCACTTATGTTTAACTGAATATGTCATAAAGATAAATAAAAAAGGAGGCTTCTAAGTTCTGCAAATTTGTAATTTGCATCAATATAAGGCTTTAAACATTTAAAAAAGACCATTTTATATTCACTTGGGAGCATGAGCCAGGGTTAGACATAATTTGGCATCTTCCTTTCTGCTCATAAACATAAGGCTACTGATTTCCATAGTTTTTCATTTCCAAAGTCAATCTTTCAACCCAGAGCCAACCTCTTCTATATCAGGACCTACCATCTGTCATCCATTACCCAGTCAAACTACTGTACAAGCCCCATTTTGCTTTGGGTAAGGGTTGGGATTAAAAAATTAGATGAGCTTTGGTTGCTTTTGGGGATCACTGCAGTTTCTAGAATCCTTGTAGAACTGCGTTGAGAATGCCAACCAGGCACGACTACTTACAGGCAGCTCTGTAATGAAGCAAATTTGAAAAACAGCTTGGTAAACCTGTAGGAAACATGCACCTTGTTGACAAGAGCTATACGCAAACCCTCGATAATGACTTATGAGACCATAATGAGTCATCGTGAAATGTATTTTAAAATTTAATTGAAGACCGTCATTGATTTAAAGCGATTCTGACATTTACAATTATGGCTGCAGAACATTTTTAGGAGTCTACTCGGTCAAATGCCAAATGTTGAGGAAAAAACAGTTCAGAGGCAAAACATCTCTCAATACGATTGATACATTTGACTTAATGCATTTTATCACAGCAGTCAAATTGTATTCCTTTGCATGTTTAATCATTTATATAAATGTTTCTATACTACCACAGTGTCAAAGTTGATAGATAAGTGAGAAAAATTTAAAAAACATATACACCAACCTTCAACTTGGACTTGATCAAAAAAACATACAGTATGCTCGTATAAATACAGACTGAGCGCTGTCTGCCCATTCATACGTAGAGCAGGGATCCATCAGACCTCATCTGCATGTGTTCATATCTGCTCAACCAACAAGCACTTGTAGCTCAATCTCAACAAAATTTGTCAGTGAGTTGGTTTAAAGTGCCATCACATTGGTTTGAGTCAAGCAGCACTTTCCTGCTCGTCTGTGGATATTCGTTTTGTTTCGCTTTGTCTGCTTCTTAGTTCAAACCAAAACTGATTTTTAGTCCATCTGCCTCAGGTCAAAACAGCTAAACCAGTGTAGGAACAGAGCTCTATTAATAGTGCAGGAAAGTGTATCAAAACGGTCTATGTTCACATCTGCTAAATTGTTTGGTTCTGACTTGAAATATCAATTTGCAAAGCATTTTTTTTTTTTAAAGCATAATGACAATTCACTGTATCCGTTGCCATAATGACCAAACACTGCTTATCAGTGTGATCTAACAAACCTACTAGGATGTTCTGATTGAGTCTCTTTATGCAATCAAGTCAGCAAAAGTTAGTCAGTCTGGTGCCAGCAGCGCAGGCCTAATGTCAATGAGCAACTTAAGTTTAATCAGTCTGGGATCTGGTTGTGATGTAAGTCGGTTCAAAGCGTCATCACATCGGCTGAAGTGAAGGAGCACTCTCCCGCTCGTTTTTTTTGGATTATGTCGGTCGTCTTCTTAGTTCAGGCCAAAAATGACTTCTAATCCGCCTGCCTCAGGTCAAAATACCAACCTAATGTATGATCAGAGCTCTACTAATGCTTCCTGCTCTATGGTTTGCATGCAATTGGAATGATCTATTTACATAGTATTTTGAAAGTGCATTATAGTTCTCAAACAATAAATATAATGCCACTGTATTAGTTTCCACAAACAAAGGCCTACTGTAATGTCCAATCTCACTTTGATGTCCTTTTAGTCCTTTTCACATTTTGGCCTTCTTTATAAATAATTTTGAAATGCATTAAACTTGTTTTATATAAGAGCTGAAATCCAACTTGATGCTTCGTGTAACAACTGATTACATGAATGAGATCTTCCACTGGTGGTACGGTAGACGTACAGCAACATGTGGAAGAATGGAATTCAGTATATCTATGAAAAGATATTACAGACTACTGTAATGCAACAAGATTCGATGGCAGGTAGATACACAAATTCATAAAACCTGTGCTCAACTGGCTGAGTACCACAAAGGACCACCTAAAGATGTCATGTTACAAAATCGAACCAAATTGTGAGGAATTTGTACAATTATTATTCCCACACGAGAACCATACTTCCTTAAAGTATCAACACAGCTCTCATTCTTATCCTCTTTAAAGTGATGAAGTACTTGTTTGCTTCATTTTGCCCCATCAATATGTTTGCTATTGAACAGCTCCCCCCCCCCCCCCCCAATTCAATCTATAAACTATTAACTTGTGGCCAGTCACAAGCCTACATCTGTGCTGACCCTAAAACAATAGTGTGACAAATGCCTTCCCAGCGGGGGTGATGTGTGTGTTAAATTAGGCCAGTGTAACACCCTGAGGCAGCTGCAGGCTACAGACCTTGTGCTTCAGTCTGCAGGCCCCGCAAGCCCGCTATGAGATGACTCTCGCAACATCACTGCAGCATCCTTTCAGGAAATGGCCAGTGATGTGTGATGGCCTGTCAAGCAGAATAAATGCATTATGCTGCAATTTAATACGTTGCGCAAGTGTGTACAGACGCCAACGCGCATCTGGCTTCAGCTGAGGTAAAGCCATCAACAGCTGGAAGCTTCACTGCACAACAAGTACGGCTACCAGCAGCAGAAACACACACACACACACACACACAGAGAGAGATGGTGCTCGGTGCATCGTGAGCATCCGTCGTGCATGGCGAGGGAGAATCACCAAGCGGCCACAAGCTCCATCCTCGTCATCTTCGAAGGGCTTGTTGGTGTAGGCCAGGCTCTGCCACTTCCGACATGCAGGCTAAGCCAGCAGATGCTACACGCTCAAATTAGGCAGGCTTTTATGTTATCGTACACGATGATGCACGTATAGCTGCAGTGTTAGCTTTTTTTTTTTCTTTTTTTTTTTAAATGAGCCCAATGTGTAATCTCGCACCGCTACAGTGCTGATAAAAAAACTGACTGAAACCAGCAGGCCCGCTAGTCCCATTAACTCCCAGTTCAGACGATGCTCAAACCGAAGAGCGGCAGCATTCACGGGCGGCTCGCATCGCCTTACCTCGCTGTCATCGTGTGAGGAATCCTAATCGGCGTGTAAGCGTGTCCATGACATGTTGCCTTTTTTTTCTGGGGGAAAAAATCAAATCAAATCGCTATGATCTCAGCATCAGCAGCAGCCCGTACAATGAAGCAGTCATGGCCGGTGGTGGTGGTGGTGGTGGTGATGATGATGATGATGGGAGCCCCGCCCTCCTCCCCGTGCAGCCAGAATGAGCTCACTGGTTTTTCAGCCCGGCTCCAGTGCCGCCGCAGTCCACCAGCACACGGCACACTTCCACCCCCTAGATCAGAGGAAAGTTTCAGCTCCATGATGTTTCTCTAACGTTTTTTTTTAGGTGTTATATGAAAACGCCTTAGGCTTAGAAAACACTGGAGAGGTAGTCTACATATTCTTTTTTTTTTTTTAAATAAATCTTTTCTTTTTACTGTGGACATTTTTGAGTCTGAAACACAGTTTGAATTTAATTGAATTCTTAATTGTAACGTGATGTTAACACATTTAATTTTCAAATATTTTGCTTGCAACGATTAGCTTTATTTGTATTTATTATAGTTGCCAGATGTAGTTGCAACTTTTCGCATTTACAACTGTGTCCCATTTATTCTCCACGCAAGTGTAAATCAACATTTGTGTTCTCTGGTGTTCCTACATGTGAGGCACTTCTACATATATGTCGCTTGGGTGACCTGATGATTCTATCCCAAGATTGCGCTTCTTATCCCATCACTAGTACACATGACCACAATATGTAGGCCTAAACCTCGTGATAGGCGACAGCAAAATACACCATCACAAACACATCTATGGAGTCATCTTCACCTCGCTTATTGCAACATGTTTTCAAAGGTTAATCTGGGGAGAGACAAAAAATCATTCTAATTGTTAATATGTGCATCATACTGTCCAATACCGTCTGTGTCAGGTAGGCCTAAAAAATGAGAGAGTGCCATCTAACGGCCAGGCTAGGTGCATCACAGTCCCGTTGGCTGAGCTCAGATTCTTTCCGAAACTGGATCAATACATTTAGGGTTATACGTAACCTACTATTTATAATAAACAGTTAGAACACTCAGATAATAGGCCCACCTATGGATACATGCCTTGTGAAGTCCTCTCAGCCTTAATGTTTTTTATCTGTAAGGTGCTTCTCAACACATTTTTATCCTAGTGAGCTGAAACGTCATCAATGCTGTCGTACGGCACACTGATGTAGTTTGATGACGTAGACGTCACAGCTTTGTCACATACTAACAAAACTTGTGTTCGTGTTTGTGTTCAGCGCTGCTCTTAACTCCACCAGACATGTGTTCTGTTTTGTTTTGGTATATAATGAATTGGCCGAGGGCATAACAGTCGCTTTGTACCGCCCTATACATCTATGTATCTACAACATAATGTCTCATCCAACGATCACATCTATACGTTCATGACTCCCAACACATTTTCAACTTGACATTCGCGTGCGTTCTGTGCCAAAAGGCGGTTGGTGAGGCTTTGGCACATATAGCATCTTATGTGAGCACAGAAGAGTTGCCCCTATATGATGATTTTAAGAAACTAACAATTAAGTGATTGGAAGCGGAGAAGACTGTCAGCAACGGAAATAATGGCACTTGCTCTATTTCTGCGCCAAGTGGATACCCAGATAAGCCTGAAGAGTTGAAAGAACGGGGGCACTGGGGGACCAAAGCCGAGTTCATCCTGACTGTGATGGGAGCGATCATCGGACCTGGGAACGTATGGAGGTTCCCCTATCTGTGCTACAGACACGGCGGAGGTGAGTGAATTTACGCAGCAACTGCTGCTCTCAATTTGCCAAGCGCATGTTTCCGAAATCGTCAACCTGGTAACTTAAGAAGTAAAGATCCTCTCTTTTTCTGCAGGCGTGTTCTTCATCCCATACATACTTATTCACGTTTACATGCGGAGTCCCCTTATTCTTCCTTGAGACTGCCTTAGGACAATACACCAGCCAGGGGGGAATCACGTGCTGGAGAAAAATCTGTCCGCTTTTCCAAGGTGAATAAAAGGGTTTATTTTTCCTATAACTTTCTTTAAAAACTATGAACGATAATATCTTTAATACGCTGTAAAATTGGTGAAACGGTTCGTCTACACAATAATATTCCTGGCATTGCTCCAGGATTTCTCAGAACCTCTTCTGTAGTGACTGTTGCCAGGAAGCACAAAGGGATTATATTACTTGCAACACACTTGTGACTGTGGGAAGCCATTCCCTGCTTAAAGGATAAGTCTGGTGATATTATTGATTTTTTCTTTTTGGCAACTAATCCCATTAAAAAAAAGATCAAAGTCAACAATGAATTGATTGTATTGTATTGGTTGAGTTCAGTTCGATTCAGTTCAATGGAGCTTTAATGTCGTTGTACTTGCATACAACAAAGCACAGTCTTGTTATTCCAAGGTAGTGCAACTTACTGAAAAAAGGAAATAAAAGATTAATAGCCTATATTGTAATGTACCAAATTGTTTAAGAAGGCAGAATAATTTAACTGTACACTGTATGTACACATACTGAGTAATAGTACAGAATGACTTCTGGTATGCAAGTCTTTAGCTACTGAGTGAATTACACTTCACTTAGTAGCTAGAGACTTTCCTGTTGCTCTGCCGGCTTGTGGACGACTTACCCGTGCAACAAGAATGTTCTGCTGCACTGGGAACCAATTGCACCACTGGTAACTAAGAGCTCAAACCTTTATCCCACACTGGGGATACATAGTATAAATTACATTACATCTCCAGCAATTACCTCTGCCAAGGAGGTTATGTTTTCAGTGCCATTTGTTTGTTTGTCTGTCTGTCAGCGGGATTACACAAAACCTACTGAATGGATTGCCATGAAACTTGGTGGAAGGATGGGGCATGAGCCAAGGAAGAACCCATTAAATTTTGGCACTCTACTGAGTTCTAGAGAGTAACCTTGCCAAGGCCACATTTCCCCTGGGCCTAAACTCAGCAATCGCATACATTACACGTCATCACCAAATCCCCGAACACGTTATATAGATATACTGTATGAATTAAAACTGTGCATACTTTGCAAATCAGTCTGCACATAAACCTGCAAACTCACTGGTATGGTCCCGTAAAAACCAAGCACAACCACTAAGCTTCAGCACAGGCAGTCAGATTCACAGGAAAATACCGTAAGCTGAAAATGAATGGATCCAGTTGAGATTGTGTCCGGTATATCATTCTGGGTGGTACAGGAAAGAGAAACTATATAAAATCGTGAATTAAGACACACAACATTTTAATAAAAGACACTGTTTATTGCTCCTTGCTCTTTTGCCATCTTGTAGGAAGAGCACACAACGTAGCAACAATGTAATAATTTAAACACTATATAAATAAAAACATCATGGACATGATTTTGAAGAAATGTACTTCTCAGTCAGGTTTGAAGGAGCATAAAATACTTTGGGTTCAAATGATAAAGAAGTGAGGGAGAGGAGTGTCATGCCATTTTAAACACAAAATAAAGCCGTTAGCAGTGAAGACACAGTAAAGCCAATTTCTGTCTAATAGACCTGTAACTCATTCATTCTTGAGAATTGGTACAAAACCTATTTTTTGGTTGTTTTTTTTATTTTTACTGTTCAATTTTGATCCCAGTGATTTATTTTGTTCTTAAATAGCATCTTTTGCAGCTGAGGACTTGAATTTTGTCAACTCCGTCAGGCACACCGAAGGTCATAGTACTGGAAAATAAAACATGAAGGAAACATTGAATGACTTGTGTTGTATTCAATACAAGCCTATTTATTTTGCTGAATAATCAAAAAGTTTGATATCTTTCTATTCAAGAAATACCATTATAATGTTGCCCAGTTACAATATCTGCTACATAAATCTTTTAATTAATGTAGTAATGGTATTTAAATGATGTAACTGAAAATAAAGTACGAATTTGAAACACATTCAATTATTAAAAGAGAAATCGTGCATTGCGTTAGTTCTGGCAGGCCACGGAAGTCAAGCTCAGCTCACAATCTCAGCTAAATCAGCTGCTCTTACAGCCAACCCACATCAGCTGATGGCTCAGCTGATTATCTTCTATGTGTTCAATTGGCAAATCTAATACATGGCGCGCTATTTAAGCTGCTTTGGCCTGTTTCCTCTGCAAGCCGCTTTGCAACCCACCTCCACCCCAGCTCCTCCTTTTTATGCTGTTACTGACTCAATGTCATTTCTGTTGTCATTGATGCCTGCTCTGTTCTGTACCCAGGGGGGTAGTTGCTGCTTAGCTCCCTGCCTATAGCCTTTCCATGTAGGCACATGGAGGGGCAGGGAGGTGTGCTCTCTCCCAGAACACAGCCAAATATAACTTAATGCAAATGGGAATCTAAGTTTCTTTGACTATAGTGGTTCTGACAGAACTCCATAAGATTGTGGTGAGGTGACGTTTTACGGAGTAGTGGTAGCTATTTTATTTTTCAAAGTTGGTAAGAGTTCTCTTATGCTAATCAAAACACACATTTTTAAACCATAATGCTCATTTACTTTTTATTTAGAAGGAGCACAGAGTTGACCTGTTATGGTTGAGACACACCTCACAGCAATATTATTAAATGAATTTATCAAAAACTAGAAAGCTTATCAGTGCTTGAGCATTCCCACCTTTTTTGAAACCAGGAAGTTAGACAGGGGTCCTTAGGGTATAGCTAACCCTTTTAAAGCCTGATTTAATCATGTTTTTGTAGAAATCTGATGGAGCTGACAAAAATCTGGAACACAACTTTAAAGGGCAAACATTTTCATAAAAAAATATATTTTAAAACAACTGTGCTAATAATAGCACATTTTTACACCAATCTTGTTAATGGATATTTGTAGTTTTAGATTTTGAAGGCTTTTAACACTTTTTTTTAATTG
>JBBPCS010000226.1:5138649-5156604 GCA_037974645.1 Hollardia meadi
TGTCTGGGACAAGGATGTTTTCTGGCAAAGGGCAAGTTTTGAAGTGAAAAAAAAAATCAAAGTAGACCAAAAAAAAACAAAAACAAAATTATATATATATATATATATATATAAAAATCAGATTAATTTCATATATAGAAATCCTTTAAAAATAAATTTTTACCAAGTAAAAATGGTTTTAATGTGTTGATAAGGAAAAGGTTTGTTCTTTTGGTGATTTCGCCCAATTCTCGAGAATGGGTGAACTACAAACTTTTACTTCCAAATTAGCCTCTAAATAGAGCCAATATCAACCCATAACTTCACTTTGTATCCAATATGTTTTATTAAACTGTTGTAGCGTTACATATCTGAGGTAATAGTCAACTCTGATGTCATTTGTAATATCTGAATGTTGTGCAAAGTTTACAGAACAGTTGGGTTCGCAAGTCAGAATTCAACACCAAAAGCAGTAATTTTTTTTCAGAACTTTTCTTCACTAAGTTGGTGCTTCTTCATTCAGAAATATGGGCATATTAAATTGATACATTTCAATAACATTCAAAGCATGTTATTGAAATGTATCAATTTAATATTTGGTAGCTTGGTATTGGTATTTTGGCCAGTTTTTCATCACATCTCATGTATGCTTTGGTGTTTTTAACATCAGATATTAGCAATTAATAACAGCTTATCTCACCACTGATGCTTATGCTTTTACTTTGAAAAGTTGATAGTTGCTTCTAACTTTGTAAAAAAAAAAAAGGAAGAAGAATGGAGCAGTGTGTGGGGCACTCTGCTCACCTGAAATTATAACTTTTTGGTAATAGTGCTGAACAAGATTTGGCAGAGGGCTCACACATTTGGATCTACCAGTAATTCAATTTAAAATTTGATTTTAACAACTTTAAATTTGGTGTACGTTCACAAACCAAGAATGCAATGATACAGCTTGGCGGTTTCTAATGTTTATTAGTTAATTCTAATTACAGAACATGTTTTTTTATTAAATCCTTGACTTAATTCCCTTATTTAATTAAACGGGGATGGTATAGGGATGCATGGTGTACAACTGAGTTCTGTATCTTCAGGAAATAAACAAGGGATTATCCAACTAGATCCCACAGAGCAGTATCATCATTTTCTCACAAAACATTAATCATGTCAAGAAGTTGAGGGAGAGAACAGTTATGTAAGTGTTGTAGAGTTGCATCATTTCCAGAATTAAGGCACAACTGTTGGTCGTGTATGTGTGAGTGTGTTTTTTTGTATGTCCCTTTGGTGTAGATCAATCCACTTCTGTCAGGCCACAGGGTCTCCTGAATTCTTGACCTCGCTCGTGAATCCATTTGTTTGACACTAGCAAAACAGAACAAATGTGAAAAAAATAGCTGAGCCAGTTAAATATTACCCATGTAACAGAATAAAAAATTAAAAAAGACACAATAAGTCTACTAATAAAAAAAAAAGAAAATACTGCAATGTTTAGCAGATTTCTGAGTTTCACTGAAGTGTTTCACTTCTTTCTAAATTAAACTACTTTTAAATCATATACATTTTTTAAGTGTATATTTATTGGCACTCTTTCTTCAGCAGAAAAGATTTCTACCCAAAACTCATCACAGTAAAGTCTTAAGAGTATCCAAGAAATCCCATATCTGAGATTCACAGGTATTTTGTTTTTCATATTTCAATTCTGTGAGCGTCACAAATAACCATCCATTGACTTTCACTGTGGTGGATACCTGAGGGATGGTATCTCCAAACCCTAATAAATAAAACAAAAACTACATTTCTACATGACTAGATAACTCTAAGAGTACACTGACGTTATTTTGTGAATTAGCTGAAATGACCTGTTGGATGAGATCAAGAAAAGCTTCTTCTCTCTGGACTACATTACCAAGAAAGGTAAAATACCAAATGAGAATGGTTGTAATGCTAAACACTTTGTTAGATGGTTACAAATGCAAACCTTGTATTTGCAGTATCTTGGTAATTGTACAATAGTACGTTTTCTAAAAAAACCTCCTGTGCCCTATTATAAGTCCTATTTGCCACATCACACTGTCAAATTAGTATTTTTCTGACAGCTGCTGCAGTAACTTAAAGTCACAGGAATGTTTTGTGCATGTGCAATTTAGCATAAAAATGCACTGTTCATGTTCAGTATGCATTTTTCTTGTGATCCCACTTTTGGTACAAACACTAAATAAATGTTTTGCAAAATGATGATTTTAAAATGATGATTTAAATTATTAAAAGCACCTTTACCACCGGCCCAAAGCATTATTTGCCCAGAATTGAGCCTCGTAGACAGGATTGTGTACTAAACTTCTCTCATTTGCTTGAACTGATAGACCTTGTCATAATAGCAACAACTAAGGTCAGTCTCTCTTCACATTAAAGAGCTAAAGAACACCATGAACATTTTACACCATGGCCAAACCATAATCATCTCCAGTTTTCCCACATTTTATTTCTGCTGGATTCATTTCTGTAGGGAAGGGGGAAAAAAATAAAATCGACAACATCTTGCCAGGCCTGGCAAGACTTATAATGATTGTAAGGTCCCCAAAACTTTGTTTACCCAGTCGATCAAAAATTATATCTGTTAAAAGCTGAAGTAAGAGATAAAGGGACCGCACATGATGTTCCTAAGCTACACACAAGCATGTGCAACTCACTACCAACCGAATCTTTCTGACTACAATGCACACAAGAATGCAGATATTATAGGACCGAAGGGATCTCTCTCACTTATTATCCTGCCACAGCTGGTTAGCAGTGTTTATTTTTTTCTGCTAAAAATCCATGAGAGAATTTAAATCAGTCGATAAAACCCATGCGAAAACCATCTTAATTTTTGTTCTTTTTGTTCTACGCTTAATGTCTATGTGTGATTTTTATTAGAATAAGAGAATATGAAATAAAAAAACTTGAGATTACGGTATGAAATTCTGATAATATTGAATGAAAATTAGAGAGAGGCACCAGCTGGCCTTCAGATTAGTCAGGTAGCAATAGGACACCCTACTGCCATGGTTTTCATCTGGAGGACTGAATACAATCACTTCAACATTTTACAATGCTAGAAGCAGTTTGTGAAATCTGCTAATCTATGTATTTATTTATAAATACTGTATACAATATACATAGACTGAAAACAGCTGTGTGATGCAAGTATCATACTGTTTATAGCGAGTGCTAATTTGCTACTCTTGTCCCTGTGACTTTTAAATATAAAGTTAGGTGTCATCAGCCAACGGTGAAATGAGACATTGTGTTTTTGAATAAGAGAATTGCAATGTACAGACTCAAATGTGTAATACTACAGCACTACTGCACGCAGTACCACACAAACAATAATATAATTTATTATTCATACACTGACTTGCACAGGTAAAATCATCAACATTCAATTGGTTACTGGGGTTTTTCTTTTATGATGTAATGGATAACCGAGTAACACATCACTATTACCTGACTTCAGCCATACTGTCCAACCCCTAATTCATTATGTTTAGGGTTATCTTCTTTCCAAAAAAACATTTTATTAGCTTAATTTAAAAAGTCAGAATGTAGCTGTTTCCTAATCGCATTCAATGTATCAAATCTAAATTGTGGTGAATGCAAAATTTAACTCACCCCATTTACTTCCTACTAAGACAGGACAGGCTGCATGCCTAGTCCTATAGTCTCCCTCCCCACTCTTGAACAGATTGTACCAGAACACTGCTGTCCCCTGTGGAGAAATGACACAAATGCAACGATTTATGGTAACGTCCAATGTACAGAGAAGAGAGAAGAAAGTGCAGAAATGTGCTGGAATAGAGAAGACCTGGTGCATAAGTGCATTCAAGCTAAGAGTGATTTATTGCAGCATAACTACAATATGTTATTTTTAGCCACATTGACAAAAAATACTAAATGCTACATAAGATATATTCAGGGGAACATGCCAAAAGACTGTTCATCAAGTTAGTGTAACTGAACTTTCAGTTGAATTCCATAGTATATTAGTTTTGTTGAGAGCCAAAATGAATAATTGCCTGACATTTTGAAGATCTTAGAGAAGGACATTTGCTTTTAAAAACTTAGTATGCACATACTACATTACAGTAGGTGTTTAATTTACTTGTGTGTGGAGTAAAACTGTTGTTCAACTATTATTAAATTTAAGATGATGCATACAGACCCAATAACTGAGCGACATTAGCTTGAAGAGTAATATTACTGTTTAGACGTTTTGCCATTGTTTGTGTATGTGTATTTTGAGGTGTGCCTCGAGGCACACTATACACAAGGGTTGTTAAAAAACATTAGTAGACTAATCATGCTACTTGATCCTCATCTTTCATCAATTTTCATTGGCAAATATTGTCTTTGGCAAATTGCTGCGAAACTAATAATGCAAAAGAAGCTCACAATGAAATCTTTAATCATTCTGACAATACTTAATGCATAACGTCTTTGCACATTAATCATTAAACTGACACCAACAGCGTTAGTTTTCCCCTAGGAACACAAGCAGTATTGCATAAACACATTCAACACATTATGACATGTTGCTTAAAGTATTCACACACATTCACTCACAAGTGAACACATAAATAGCCTCTCCTTTTACCTTTCTAGGCCAGATTGCTGCTCCAAAATCAGGAAAGACAGTGGCACCTCCTGCCTCGACATCACTCATCTGAGGAGAGACAGACAGATTGGAGACTTTCCCTCTCAAAGGGCACATTTAAAAAAAAAAAATAAAAATAAAAAAAACACATGTTTGTGGCTTAGCAAACATTTGTTTAACTTTTCAAAGCAACATATTAAATGTCAACATTTAATAGTAACATACTTTGATTTAAGGTGAAACAAATGCAATTATAAAGAAAATAATATCCTTTTTCAGACTATGCCCATCTATAAATACCAATGGGTGCTAATTAACTGACAAAATGTTGAAAACTTTTATGTTATGCTATTTCATAAGGAAATATATACTACTGCTTGATAAGTAGCACCACTACACGATAAAAAAAAAAAAAACAAGGTCCAGGAAAGGTCTTGCAAGTAATAAGATGCACAAAATTAAACACATATTCACATAACAGTGTAGGAAAGTTCCCATGTGTACTAGAATGAGAGTACACAAGAAAGACTGAAGAACTTGTTTCAGAGCAAAAGAAAAGAGAATGTGGTCTTTCTTTAAATGCATATTTTACCCCCGAAAATACATATTTTTCCTCTTGCTTGTAGTCCTATTTATGAATTCTATATTGGTCTGGTATCAGTTGCTCAGTTTCGGAGATATCGACCATAGAGATTTCTGCCTTTTCTCACATATAATGGAACTGGCCTGCACTTGTCTTGTGGTGCTCAAAGTGCGAATGAAATACATTTAAAAAACTCAAAAGCAATGTCTCTTTTCAGAAATCATGACACAGTTACTCAAGATAATCCACAGACCTGGTTATAAGCAGTTTCATGTAGGAACTATCTTCTTTCTACCGAACTACACCGTATCAACATGCATCTTGCTCATGGCCGAGAGGCTTGTGCTTGTGAGGGCAGGATGTATACATGTATCAAGCCTCTCACCCTTGAGTAGATGCATGCTTCTTTCTGCGTGGTGATACAGAAAGAAAATAGTGCATGAAACTGCTCACAAGGTCTGTGGATTATCTTGAGTAACCGGGTCATGATTTCTGCAAAGACACATTGCTGTTGAGTTTCTTTTAAGTATTTTATTGGTACTTTGAGCATCACAAGACAAGTGCCATTTACTTCCATTATATTTGAGAAAAGGCAAAAACCTCTACAGCCGATATCTCCAAAAGTGAGCAACTCACACCAAAACAATTGAGATAGTAGCGCTACAGAGGAAAAATATGTATTTTTGATTTTGAGGTGAACTGTCCCTTTCAACTGATATTTCAGTTGTTCCACAAACAATTTCCCAGTGTAATAATACATCCATTTCTTTAAGTCAAAACATGCTTGTTGATCTGAAGTGATGGTCTATTATCCAAAATATGTACAGTCCTGTCACTTTTTGAGCTATTTTCCTTGTATCACATTCTTAAGTGCAATAAAAAATATTCTCTAACCATTCTTGAACAGTTATTACAATTAAACTTGTTCCTGCAAAGTCTTGATACATGAATTTAACTGCTTGATCTTTTTTCTGTAACATTTGCTGCTACCCGGCCATAATTTTCCATCCGGAGTTTCATTACTAGTCTGTCCTGTTTTATGATCAACCAAGTTATTTATTGAAGTTGATCGATAATGAACTGAAGCACATCTACATCATGTATCAAGGCGTACAATGAACCTCAATCAATCACTGGTTTTATGGGGGGGAAAAAACCCATTCGGATACATACCAAAAATATTTTTTTATTTTATTTTGTAAAACCCAGTGTTAGCAAGGGTACTACCAAGAGTTGCTTCTACTGTACATCAGCATGTTAATGGGGGTTAGCCAACACAACTCTCCACAATATGTACTAGAACTGATTGACAGAAAAACTTTATTCTTAGAGATTTGTCTATTAAGTTTCTTGGTCATCCTAGTGATGGGATGGTTATCCAGCACCATTTTTTAGGGTGTTATCTCTAATTCTACATTTTGAACTATAGGACTGTAATGCCACACCACAGGCCAATTAGTGAACCTCTATGAAAGTCAATCAATCCAAGTCCAAGATTGAACCAGAGCTTAAGCATTTTCCTATGACGCTACAACAAAGGAAGGATGGAGCGCAGGTTTCAGGTGAGTACCACAACCAGCCTTCAATCAACGGTGACTGGAAGCACATACTCACGTAGTTCAAAAAAGTTGCCACACGATTTCCAGTGCCTAATCTTTTGAAAGCATCAGGCTCATCTTTCTACGAAGATAAAATTCAAGGTTGAAAATACATGATGAAAACGCCGCTCACACACACGTACTTACGTAGCTTAGGAATGTAGCAAGTCTATTTCCATCGACCCTGAGGTTGTTGTCAAAAGGGCGCTGCAACAGATGTTTAAAACGTTTAACCCATTACCAGAAAGACTCACACTAGGAGCCTGCCACAAAGGGCACGGAATACACTCATATCAAATACAATCTATTATCTGACAGAAACAATTGAGTAACATTTGTCATTTTTTAAAAGAAAATAATAGCTTTAAATTGTATGCTTAATAACACTTATACCATGGTCTGGGTGAATACTTGATTCTGATTGGCTGCAGGGTGTCAATTAATTCCTGAAAATGGACACCTGCTAAGCAGTTCCAGTAAAACTGGAACCCCTCAACATTAGAACTAAATGACATAAAATCTGAATATCAACAGTGAGTGTAGTCCTTCAGTGCCTCATCCTCACCACAGGATGGCGAATAACATACAAGTTGCAAGCAGCCTACACTACTCCTCTAAACGTACTGATACTTTGAAGGCTACCACATAATCATCTGATCTCATATCATTCAACCATAGATTTGTAGTAAAACTTGATACTGAATCCAAAGATGGCACCTGTTCAGTCCAATGAGAATTGCTCAGCTGGCATTTAAACCGAAAAAATCTTGATATTGATTTGGGGACAATTACATAGCTGGATAGTTTTGTTATTAAAGATATTGTCAATATATATTTACTGTATGTCAACTGTACACAATGTTATTGACTTTGAATGTGGCTAGCATTCTATGAGCTGAACAGTCTAGAAATATCTCACGTTCCCAAGTCATATCTAATGTTTGTCCTATTTAGTGAACAACATATCCACTGCATAGGAACCTTATGAGATAGTAATAACTGTTCTTAGTCAAACCCTCAGGTGTTACCGGCAAGGGCCGCCCAGAAGGGGGGAAAAGGGGAAAGCTTTCTGGGGTCCAGCCTCCAGGTCTAATCATGGTCATCCTAAATAATATTACAAAAATTTGTATTTCTTTACTGCTTTTTATTGCAGCTGCACATGAATTGGGATGCCAGAAAAAAAAAAGGAGATGAAAAAGAGGGAGCTGGTAAGGCCTTTGGATCCAAATATTAACGTAATGACCAACTTCAGCAACTTCAACACATATATACACAAAATATAAATTAATAGTCTTCATTTTTTTTCTTTTGGTAAGTGACCATGGTATAAGCAGGATAATGCCTTTGAGGCGTCCATTATCAGAAATTAATGGACGACACGCAGCGGAGGACGGTTCTGGCCTCCATGTCGCCCATTAATTTTCCCTTACATAATGCACATCCAAATATAAAGATAACAAGGATTGTTTGCACTGAAGAACTAATAAAGTCATTTATTTCTTTTAGGGGTCTCCACAGAAGACAATGCCCATTAATCACATCCGCGAGTACATTCCTAACCTTGGGTTAGTGAAAGAACAAAATATTTTCTTTTTACAGTGAGCCTTTTTACTGAATTTATAATGAATCATTGAGCAGCAAAACTTCAGACAGCTGTACATGCAGTGCACAGTGCATACAGCCATATATCATAGTAGTCCACTGTTGTAGTATGCATAGTACATACGGCTATAGATCATATGGCAGGTTACTATAGGGAATATACCTCATAGCTATAGCCAAAAGACAGGAATATTTAAGGATATTTTTATATTCTTAAACTTTTTTATTTTCTATTTATTTATTTTTATTCTTCCTTTAAACTGGCACATCAGTTTCACACACAATTTCCCAATGTAGTTAACTGTGATGATCACCAGTGCCCCCATAGTAATCTATTTCTGCAAGAGTCCAATTGATCTGAACTGCTGATCTATTATCTAAAATACATTATGTACTGCGACTTTGTGAGGTATTTTCCTTGTACCATGTTTTTTTTTTTGTTTTTTTTTTAAATAACATTGTTTATAATAAATAATTATGCAGCAAAACTTCAAACAGCTGCACATACAATGCACAGTGCATACAGCTATATATCATATACAATATTATATTTGAGAATATTGAAGGATATTTCTTGAGGAAGTGTGTGCATGATGAGTGGTTTACAGGTAATGACTCCCTGGCAACCCTTTTGCGATCCATGTGTTTTTTAAAGCTTTCAGAACACGGGGCTCCTGTGTGTTCCCACAGTTAAAAAGCATAACCTCCCTGTTGAAATTAGACAGTCTTACCCTGTGGGACTTTAAAATCCAAACCTAAAACTCATCTTATTACCTTAACTTTCAGTTGGTTGCTTTGACTGCTTCATGTCTTGTACCTGTTACAATTACCCTTCTAGTGTGTCAGTCTCAGTAAATCTATTAGGCCTTGAACTATAGTCAATTCCAGTAATGTTGACTTAAATGTATAGACCCACTCTTTCACCCACAAAATGAACTCACCCTTGAGAAGTCATAATGTGGCTCGTACTGTCCTCCAACTCCATAGTTAGCAACCTGGTCAGCCAATGACAAAGGTGATTTATATTTTTTTTAAAAAGTTTGATTAAAAATTATTCTGCAAAGTGCAATGCATGTATACAGTATGCAGTGTGTGATTCAGGTATGATAGATCAAGCCAAATCATTTTAATCCCTTCAAATGGCTTGCTTCTGGAGACAGGATATTATGTAATCATTTGTCTTATTCTGTCATGTTTATGGTATTTCCTTTTTTGTAAACCAATTTTCATCTTTTTGTGTCCATTTGTACTTAGTTTGTATGATTTATATATTTTGTGCTGCTGCTTTTGACACACCCTGTTCTTAGATACATGAGGTATAGATCACTTTCATTTTTATGAGTGTGAATGTTGTAATCTTTAATAAAAACTAGAAAAATGGATATATTTAATTGTCTAGTATGCATTACATTACCTGTAGTAACTCTGCAGTGTCTACTGTAAGGCCTGTGATGTCTTCTATTCTCTGATTGACTCTGGCAATGACGGGGTCATCCTCCCCTTCCAACCATGCACTGAGGAACACAAAGATGTATATGTATAAGCACATAGTACAGTGCAAAGACAGAAACAGGTTAATACTGGATGGATATGCAACTTCTTTATATTTTTTTATTTGAATTCCAAAAAATTGTCGTAAGCCAATTTCGATCCGAGGTTACAGTCAAGGTTACAGTCTCCACACAGATCTGAAATGCGGTCTGCTCACATTTTTCATCATATACATGACTGGGTAAAAAGGCAAAGCTCCAGAATCCCTCAAACTAATAAAAAAAGCAATATTCTAAATGGTCGGAGCACCTTGGTTTACTACGGTTTACACCGCAAATAACTGACTGAAATTCACAACAGCGTGTCCAAGGAACCTTTTTGCTGAATGAGTTACCTTTTGGACACTCTGTAGTTGGCTGTGGTCAGGACTCCTGTTTTGGGGTCACGGACAGTAGCTCTGGCAAGCTTGAAAAAACAAAAACACATCACATGTTCTTCATCATAAACATTACACATCAGGCTTTATCCACTCTTGCATGTCGGTGGATTTACGTTGTGCCACAAAAGTCTTTTATTTACTCTCATCCATTAATGTTATACTATAAATATTATATACTGAATATCTATTTATTACTCTATTTGCAGATTCTGAGACTTTTCTCTAATAGAACAACATTTTTACATTCAGGACACAATAATTGCCTGTAGACTGTATTTTGAAGATTTTCTTCTTGGTATTCGGTCTCATTCATCCTCTGAATAAATATTTTGTTGAGACTCATCATGTTCTAGTTCTCAGCCCATGAAGAGATTGTTAGCAGATGCTGTGATTACATCTACTTTAAATATTAAACACAGTAGATATTCAGACGTCCGCTTTGTATTCACTATAAAACATACATTTTGCATAATCACAGTGACTGACAAACAACCAGCCGAACAAGCAGCATCTGAGGCAATGGACGTGTTTTGACATGTCATGGCAGGAAACTCACAGGTGTATTAATGATTGCTGCATTCTACAGAGATGCTGGCTCACTGTCACTTCTGTCGTTTCTACTGTGACAAGTCAAAATGTCTGCTATAAGCACTTTTTTGTAGCCTATTTACAAGGTGAAGATACATTTCAATCACACAATCACTCACTACAATCAACGCTACTCTCTTTTTATTGCTTCATGTCTCACCCTGGGTTTAGCCAGCTCTTTAATCTTCCCAATCTCTTCGTGCGATAGAATGTTCAGGTAGCGTACGATGTGGGGGCTATCCCACTCATCCTCCTCTTTCATGGGCTTCAGCAGGAGACGAGGGTTCATGTTGCCATCATGGTAGCGACAGAACAAACGGCTGCGCCTTGCTTCGTTCTGATAAAAATATGCATGATAAACAGAAAATAATAAACATTTTGTCTCATTTATGTATAGTTATTTATTTGAACCAAACCAGTATGAAGAGCAGAATAAAAAATGCACTTGTGCCTTATGTTAAGAGAGCCTTGAGAGTTAGAGGAACTGGAATCTGATTTGTTTTGACTGCCTCCTGCTGCTGAAATCTAATTTCACAAGATGATGGGTCAGTAGAAGTTCTTAGTACCCTTGGGTAACCTCCCCTTTAACTTAAAGCACCCCTGGGAGTCTGCAGTTTTAATAAACAAGCCACTTACAAGGTGGCTACACACAGTATGTGTTTAAAAACCTGTTTTTCCATGATTGTTTGACGAAAGCCAAACATTTCCAGCATGTGTGAAGGTATTGTTTGTGTCTTTCTGGTCTATGTGTTGTATCACTGTACTGCAGCTTCTTGTACATTGCTCTTTAATAATAAATACGTTCCTTGATTCATTGTTGAACCTGTGAAAAGCATTGCCTGATGCTGGTTTGTATTGATACAGTACATGAAAAACAGCCTTACACGATACTGTAAACTTCCATTATATCATCTCTGCTTTTTAAGATGAGAGGTGTGAAGAATTTAATATAATTCAAAAATCTAAATGACTATCCAGCCCAAATGAAATTAATTTAGACCAGAAGCAATTTCTTGAAAAATAAAAGCAGAATATCATACTATCAGGTACTTTAGGATTTAGTTTCTCAAAAGTAAAACTTTGAGGCTTGGATTTCTTATGCAGAAGCATTTAATGATGCCAAGCCGAATCTGACGAACCCTTCTTGGTCTTGGAGTATTTAACCCTATGAGCTCTTCCACGTGTCCCATATAAGGTTATTCCTTATTTCTAAGTATGTGTAAGTGTTCCACGGATAATGGCCTTCTACACTGGTAAGGTTATGCGTTCCTAAGCCTAATTGTCAGCATGCCATTATTTTCTCCTCCATGTCTCACCATTTTGAGTCCCTCTCCTCTGCAGAGGCCCTCGTAGGTCTCTCTCTCTGGGAGATGGTCTTTAGGTCTGATGTAGGTTCCCAGCTGGATGGGCTCTTCAGAGGCAGGCTCGTAGGCTTGGCTCATCTCATTGAGCTGCTTGGACAGTAACTTCTCATAATAACGGAGGTTTCCTCCTGCCCTCTGGTGTCTGGAGTCTGTCAGTACAGGAAAAGTTTAGTTGTTAGTGGCTCTAATCTCAATTGAGAGGTGGAATACCCCGAAAAACTGAGGAGATGCTGCATTAAATGTTTGTTTCTCATTTTAAAAGGCTTTGACCCTTTGATGTCTGTTGACAACATCGTATAAATAACTTGTTATCAGTCTACTCTAGTCCGCACAAATGAACAGGAAAAAGAATTGCACTGTAATTTACCTTCTCTAAGTAGACTGTAAGGCTTAATTCGAGACAAAATCCTCAATCCTCAGTGGTGGAGAGTAACTCGGCACATTTATGTCACAACTGTACTTAAGTACAACTTTAGGGCATTTCCCACTTTAAGCTACCTCATACTTCTACTTCACTACAACTCAGAGATAAATATTGAAGTTTTTACTCCACTACTTTCATTTAACAGCTACTTAAATAAGAGTTAATAAAAAAAAAAAAGATCAGGTTAAAAAATATGATGCATTAATATTGATGAAACTACCAAACGGTATATGAAGCAGTTAAAATTAGCATCACACTGACCAACCACAACGTTCAAATCCAGCTTATATTTTCACGCATCAATAATGATTCCTAAGACGATACCTTGCTTCTTGCTTTTCTCCGTGCGTGTGAGCTTTTGTATATGAATTTTTACTGTCTGATAAATGTATTCTTCCTCATTTCGTTTCACCTGACATGTTAACAAGCATACCACATCTCTTAAATGGTGGCCTGCGGCTGCCGACAAAGCCCTTGATGCAGAGACTAAAATACTACAAACCACAGACTCTTACTTTGGATGGACTACACCCAGCTGCTCTGGCAAGCCCAAAGCACCAGTGCGGTGAGAAAGGAGGATGTAGTAGTGTGGACGACCCAACAATTACCCCACAGTAGAGAATTTTAGCTGTATTGGTCAGCCAACTTGTCTCTGTATGTGTGATGGTAGGCAACTTAAAATGGTGCTCCTTAAATACATGTTAAAAGTGCTGTTTTAGATTTCTCAAAACCCTGAACCTATTCACCCATCATTTATGAGATGGACAAATAATGAGGCTAAGATTAGATTTGAGATTTGACCTTATTTCTTTGCGTATGCCGCAACTTACCAATAGCCACAAGGCGGCGTGTCAACTCAATAGCTCGAGGAAGGTCTCCCATTTGGTAAACAGAGTAGCTGAGGTAGTCCAAAATGTCCGCCTTGGAAACCACAGCTTCCTCCCCTGCATCCAACTGCTTCAAGGCCTGCTGCATCCACAGCACGGCGTGGTAATAGTCTGCTTCATTATAAGCCGTCTTTCCCATGTCGTAGCAGTCGTCCACTGTCAGTAGGGCACTGGAGTGCACACCTGAGGGGCAGGATTCATTTAATTTTAACAATGACTTTCAAAAATCATGTTTTCTCCGAATGACATATTTATCCCATTTTATTAATCACCAATGGATAATGTTTGAAACCTACTTGGGTTTGGAATAAGGGGTCAGGGTTTGGGGGAAACTTGCAAACACTGCTCATTCATTTTACTTAAAATTCCTAACAATATCTGAATGTAAGATTTTTTTTCCCATTAATTTATTATTCCTACCGATGAATGGATTACTAATATTGTTGCCACAGGTGTAATAACTTTATATCTGTATCTGAATCTTTTAATTTTGGTTACTGATGTACTTATTAAATAATTGTGACCATGATATGCACTGAGCAGGACAAAAATAACTCAGTACTGCAATTTCTTGTTACTTAATAGCAAGCATACTAGACATGCACCAATTGACTTTTTTCGTTTAGTTCCGATATGCTATCTTGAATTTGGATGTCTGCTAATACTGCACGATGATGATGATGACGATGATGATACTCTGTTCTATTTGAAGAGTGATTTAGGGTTTGGAGCTGGAATATTTCTTTATTGTTTTGGCTGTCGTCATGGTATTTGTGCAGAACTCAATAAAGTCGGTAATGATAGTGACTCTGTTATTTAAGTCTCCATCAAAGATGAAGATGTGAGTGCATGCAAGGGAACCTTGGAGTTGTATGATGGTGTCCTCCAATGCTATTATTGTAACGTTAAAGTTCCTTTGTGAATGTTACTGGAAACTGTCAAGGAATAAATCATCACAGAAGACATTGAGTGTTGGGTTTATTATCGGACTCATCTCATATATCTCTATATCTATAAGTCTCCAAAACGACACTGCAGTTCAAGGCTTGATTACAAAGCCTCTGAAATGGATACGATTGCACCGGACGGCAAAAGTGTTATGTAACCCTAACCCTAACCCTTCCCTTACATGTAGCGCGCCAGAGATAGTTAACTTGAGTAACATTATGTATGTGGTGAGACAGCCTATTTCAGATAACGTTACATTAAACAAAGTATTGATGTCGAGCCCTGCATATGAGCGTTAGCATACTCGGCTACCAGCTCCACTGGTGTTAGCACCGGGCGGATATGAGAAACATTAGACTGTGGAATCTCGATCCATCCGTGTATCAGTGACATGTGTCCGATATCCGGTGAGTGAATTATGTGATACCGATATTGGATTGGATCTGTCCCATCTCTACAGCATACAGTATTTGCCAAAATTCGTTCACCTGTGATAAGATAATATTGACAGAAACACCCACCAGTTGATTTCAGACTTATATTTTATATTAAAGTTATTTTGTCAACTTCCTAATGTATTCACTTATTTGCAAAATGTTGGATTTATGCATCTTGCAGTTACTATTTCTTTATGTTGTACCTTTTTATTCTTGTTTTTAAAAGCTTCATTTTGGATACAAATTCGATGCTTATATTATATTACACACTTTAGTTTTCTAAGGTTACTTACAGTATATAGCTTCCTTGCATTGGCTCGCAGTATGATTTAGAATTGCTTTTAAGATCTTACTGTTGACTTTTAAGGCTATTCATGGTCAGTCCCCGAATTATTTATCTGAACTTTTAGTTGCATATGACCCAAAACGGAACCTAAGATCCTCAGGGAGAGAGGTCTTTTAGTTGTTGCAAAATCTAGAGGTGATAGAGCATTTGCAGTTAAAGCCCCGAAGCTCTGGAACGAGCTGCCTGAGGAAATCAGGTCAGCAGAAACAGTGACCTCTTTTAAATCTCTTCTTAAAACATACTTCTACCGGAGAGCCTTCCCTGATTTTACTTGATTTTTATCGTTTGTTCTTTGTTTTTATTTGTTTTATTTTGCTTGATTTTATTGATTGTACTTTGTTGTTCTATTTGTTTTATTTGCTTGGTTGACTGTCTTTTGCTGGTTTTATTGTTTGCTCTTATTGCTTACTCTATTGGGTTTTTAATGATCTCCTTGTTATGTAAAGCACTTTGTAACATGGGTTTAGAAAAGTGCTATATAAATAAAAGTTATTATTGTATTATTATCACTATATATACTATGCTTATGTTCTTTTACTTTCTTTTGCTGCTGTGATACTTGCCCTTCATTGGCAAAGTGAGGCTTGAATTAGTGCCCACCTGGTCAACATGACCTAATTTCACAAAAATGTACCCCGTCAGGAGGTCCAAAACTCAAACTGCTTATCACAAGGAGAGTAGTATGAACGTACACATAAAAGTCATTATGGGTGGGTTCAGTTTTTCTTGTAAATGTACACACCACCCTTCCACCCTTTTTTAACATATTCATGTTCTCTGAAATGATCACTGCACACTCCTTGTTACCTGGCAGCTTTCCTCTGGAGAAAGCCTCAGAATCCAGCTGGTACGTGTCCTGAAGACGCATCAACGCCTTGGCTGCTCCCGTCTGATCCTCTTCATCTGGGAAGTACTGTCTGTGTGTGGACATGTTGGAAATGAACCCTGGACAGCAAGTAAGGAAATAATGTCAGGAATGTCATGTTTTTTTTTTGAGAATGAAGAAAAAAAAAAAAAAGGTGAGTCAATTAATGACTTTTGGCTTCTGGCTCGGATTGCTGGGCCTGTGTCATCATTTGTGGTGGAGATTGTGGCGGTGTTCTGACTGGTGGTCTCAGGCTTTCTGACCCTACTGTATGTATTTTTATTATTTGACAGTGTTTTATCCCTGTATTATATTATAGATGGCATTTTATTTGTGTGTTTTACTCAAGATAGCGCTACCTCAGTTCCTCTGTTACTGTTTTAATTGCTTTTTGTGTATGTGTGTGGGGGGTAAATCTTCTGTTAGGGGGTCTTGAAAGGTGTGATTGTACTTCATGTAAACAGAAAACCATGACAGGAGAACATGCACTGACTGACGGTTAAAGTGAATAACATTGATCATCTCGCTACAGTGCAATATTCTGATGGTAAACCCTGGATCCTGGCATTCATGTGGATGCCACTTGACACAAACGACCTGCCCAAACACCCTTGTAGACCAAGCGACCCCTCCCCCGGCACCGGCACACCCCAATGACACTGGTCCATCCATGGGACGTGCCAATCCATGGATGCCATCGGGGAGTGCTGTTGCCATGAGGGGGTTTACTGTGTCAGAAACAATGTTTGGGAGGGTTTTATGTGTCAAAGAACATCCACTTGAACGCCAGGGCCGAAAGTTTCCCACTGGAACATTGTACTGTAGGCATGATCAATGTCATTCACTTGATCTGTCAGTGGTTTTCAGTTTGGCTGATCGGTGTATGCAGTGACTGATAGAAAGTTTTGTCACATCTGAAGCTTAATATCAACAAAATCAAAGAGCTTGTGGTGGACTACAACATTTCAAATGTGGATGTTTCTGCAAAGAAGCTCTAAATTCTGAAACGTAGATGTTTCAAACACATGTTCAACCCGGCAGCACAGAAGGTCAATACAATCAGCACAGTTTCAAGGTGGGCACCCAAGATTAATGTCACCGATTTAGTATCTGACCAAATATGAAATATGGTCACAATCTCCCTTTCTGTTCCTGAGTTATGTGTGCTGTAGCAGAACATTATGATGTCACAGTGAAGTGAAGACCTCTAACCTTTTTGATATAAAATGTCATCATCATCATATTTTATATTTTTAGACATTTATGTGAAATTTTGTCATAATTAGTGTAGGAATTCTTAGATATGACTAAGAATGTATTTCATGGGTTAAAGTCATCTTGACCTGTGACCGCTGACCACCAAAATCTAATCAGTTTATCCAAGTGGACATTTGTGCCACATTTGAAGAAATTCCCTCGTTCCTGAGATTTGGCATTCATGACCATGGGTAGTACGGACGGACAACCTGAAAACATAATGCCCCCGGCCACAACTAACACCGGCGTGGAGGCATAATAAAAAATACAAACATTAAACTAAATCAAAATGTTGTATGTCCTCTGTCTACTCATGCTTTTAAGGTTTTCATCCCGTTTCTCTCCCTCTCTGGAATCATGGCCACATATACAGATTTCATATGATTCATGCTCATTTTATCTGCACGCCAGACTTTCAGGTCCAAGCACACACACATAAACACACGCACACGCACGCACGCACGCACGCACGCACGCACGCACGCACGCACGCACACACACACACACACACACACAC
>JBBPCS010000226.1:5162301-5190933 GCA_037974645.1 Hollardia meadi
CTCTGATATGGAGAGGACAGGAAAGGGTCCTGGGAGCTTGTGAGAAGTCCCGGTACGCCGGAAAAAGTCCCGGTACGTCGTACGCCGGAAAACGTCCCGGTATGCCAGGGGCTAAAATCTAGAAGTGGGAGTACTGCGTACGGGAGTGTACCGGCCCACTTAAAGCACTGTTTATGGGTTTAATTACTGGAGCACAATTTGTGTCCATTTAATTTAATTTAATATACTGCTATATAGCTCAATCTATATTAATACATCATTATGGATTTATTGATTATATTTAGCATTAATAATCTGAATCTGTAACGTATAGTGGCGTAAAAAAGTACATTAATTCCCTCTGAAATGAGTCCACCACTGATTTCACTTACACTTTGAGTACATTTGCCTTATTATTCGTACTACACAGCCAATTTTACTATTTGTAAGAGAGTATTTTTACATTATGGTAGGTTTATTAGGACTTGTTAGAACTTTATAGGCCTACTTTAACTGAAGTAAATGATCTGACTACTTTCCCCACCACCGCTGATTTTTTGCTCCCTCTCACAGCTGACATGTCAGGGCCCTGCAGGTCCCCACCCCCCCACCCGTGCAGCTCCGTCCCCTCCCACTTTGAACAGACCGGCTGAAGGTGGGCGGCACAGTCCGTCATTCCCCGTCAGAGGCGGCTTCGTTATTTAAACTTGAATCTAGAGGGGAGGAAAGTTTTCTCAGACGGGACAGCGTTGCCTAGGAGCGAGGCAAAGGACTCTTAGCTCTTTCCACTGCGCTGTTTACTTGTCGTCACTAATATATCGAGGAACCGCGGCTCTGCCTGTCTGACAGTCGATATGCCGAACATGCCCCAGACCGTGACACTAAAGGGACCCTCTCCTTGGGGTTTCCGACTGGTGGGAGGACGGGATTTCAGCACACCGTTAACCATCTCCAGGGTAGGTCGTGCTTCCGCTGTCTGTCTGTCTGCTGCTTCGGCGCCTATTCATTCATTGAGCCGTGCGCAAAGTGGAACCGTAACAACAACAACAACAACAACAACCATTTAACAATTACAACCAGTGTAATGACTTTAATTGTTGGGCGCAAGGGATGTAGGGAAATTAATTAATTCATTTTAAATAAGAGCTAACAGCAGTAACTGTGTATGAACAGGACCTTTACGCTGAAAGCTGACAGACGGTACTGTCTAATTCCTGACCAGTATTTAACTGAGTGAGTCATGGCTATTGGCCGACCATCAATTATACCGTAAGCTTTCAGTAGGAGCGAGAAAAACAACAACAATGGTGATATTTGTTTTATAATTTTGATACCTCAATCTCAAAAATCCCACATGGCTCAGGGAGTTTGCCCTTAATTGTGAAATAATGAATAAAAATACAACATTAATTTCTCAATTTCTTTTTTCCCCCCCAAAAAATTTTCACCATGTGTCAACAAATGACTGCAGGTTCTAGTCAAACAGGCACTGATGCAGGAAATTGAATGATTATTGCATGTGTTATTTAATCATTGTATCACTGGTGGTAGGGAATATAGTAAATATAGTGTTTGTAATATTCACAAAGCTTTGTGAACTTTCTTGACCCTCAGAATATGGGTCAAAAGTCAGTGTGCTGGCAGTAGCCAATAGTTCATCCTGGCCAGAGTAAACACAGCCCGGTCCTGCTGCAGGGCTTGCAGAATTAGTGCAGTGGATGGGAGGGGGGTATGTGTGCTGACATTTGTTTTTCATCAGAGCTCATTGGTGCTGCTGAGGGATTCCAGGTGTTGCTCAGCTGTATCACCAGCCCCAAACGGACCCTTTAACCACAGGGCCCGAATACTTCAAACTAGAGGTGTAATTTTTAGATTTACGGCGGGTGATTAACAACTTTGAGAGACGCAGACAAACCTCCCCGAAGGTCACCTGAAGTGCTCTCTGCTTTCAAATCTACCCCTATAACCATAAAAGGAGTTGTGATGCAGTGGCGAGGCATGCTTTGACTCACAAAGTCTGCAAAGTCTTGACATGTACACATCTGTATATTTGTGGCTTCGACATTTAAGACTCACTTGCTTATTTGGCACATTTGCTTCTCAAAATCACAGTGAAAGGTAAATGAATTGTTTAGCTTAAGTAACACTCCTTGTACCTAAATGAATTCTTTTGGTATAGAGGCTCAAATATTATTGGCAAATCTGTCTTTCTGCGGACCGAGCCGTTGCTTTATGCTTGATCTTCTCCTTTGAGTTTGTCTCTGTGTGCACGGAGTTTCCACCATGACCAAGTCCAGAATTCATTTGGAAAAATGGAACAATCTGAACTCCAGTCGAGTGCAGTTCTCAGGGTTAGGGTAGTGGCAGCTCAGGTTTTCTGTCTTTCAGAAATTGTGCAGCAGTTTTCAATATCAGAGATTTAACATCTGTGAATTTTTGCCAGTTCCGTCCGTGCATGACTGCCAATATGAAAACCAAGCGCATCGGGGAAGACTTTTGCATTTTGAACATTGTGCAACTCCGCGATAATGGCACCAGTGAAATTAATTACAGGTTGCACTTTACAGACAGTTAGAGCGCATAGCAAAGATGGCAATAAAAACCAGCGCTCACATGGACTCGCTGCTTGCAAGAGTAAATGGGGGGGTTCCGGCTAACTCCTAAATCTTGGCTTGAAAATTAGACAAGGAAGCAGCTGTGAGATGCAAGCATATTTAGCAAAATATGTAATGTCAGAGGCATAAATATACGCAGTCTCTTGGCAGTAAGACCCAGCATTACACTGCCTCTTGAAGACTTTTTTTTTTACTAGCTATTGCAGAGGACTTCAATGTCCAAATGGCATCACATGCTCCGAAGCATCCACTGACAACACAAAATGTGTTTTATTGGAAGAACATGATAACGTAATTTTATTCTGGTGTCAAATGCTGATTCACGCGAGCCAGGGTTGTCACGATCCCAAAATTTAAAACTTTGATACAGTCCTAGTATAAAGAAACTATCAGATTGGTTGCATGTTGAGTTTGAAGCGCGATGTGATGTAGTTGCTGCTGATATACTGGAGTATCTCCTAAACTCGCTGTCCATCACATGGTTGCTGCAGTCTTGCGGTACAGTGAGGGCCCAAGATGGCAATTACGTTGCGTCGAATGGTGACCCAGGAAGAGATAAAAGGAGGGAGAGAAAGGGAGGATAGTTTATGTCTTCCAGCACAATGAACTCTGTGAAAGGTGTAACCGTTTCTGCGGGCTCTTCAAGAAAAAAGATGAGATTTAAGATGAGACCTAAACGCTAGGCCTCATAGTTTTAAGTGCTGTATTTTATGCAGTCCTTCTAATTATACCTCTTCTTTGCATGATTGACAAATCTCCTCCCCTCTTCCTCCATATCTTTCTCAATATATACAAGCAGATGCCATGAGACACCTGCACTTGGAGACAGTGAAAGTTGTAAATACCAGAAAACAAGTTCTATTGGCAGCAGCTGTTTGTTTTTTTTTGCTTAAGGTGATAATGTCCCAGGATAAACCGTTTAGTCCCCTGCCAGCCTGCTAGGACTCAAGCCAGTTAAGGGCGTGTCTACTTGACTTAGACTTGCCAGGATAGTGCGTGTGTGCAGTGGGAGGCTGTTAAATGGCTTTGCGTGCATGAGAGAGAATGAGTGGCAGGCAGAGAAACAGAAACGTAGTAAAAATCACCGATGTAACTGCAGAAGCATTTAGAGAGGACACGTTGAATATGGCAGCTGTGGTATAAGCGCCTTTATAGATCGATGTCAAACCGATGTGCAGGCGGAAGGTGACGCAAGACACTTGTCAGTCCTGCCAATTGGCAAACAGTCGTCTTCTGGACAGGAATTCACAACTGAGTGTTGGTTAATTAATGACCCGTGCGCTGCCCAGAATCTCGCTGTCCAGCTTCCTTTCAGGCAACTTTACACTGTCTGTCCTGCTGTGTGCTCCATCTTGTTGACGCATGATGGGAAATGGTCTGTGCAGCTTTCAGCCTGTTGTTTAGCGCATCTCAAGGTTTTGTTTTGCACGGGCTCGATTCTTGAAATTGTACTGAAACGTTTGATCAATTATCTGGATATTTGGTCAACCAATTGTTTCAGGTCTACATTTTTGTGTGCATGGATTAAAGTCACTGCCCACCCCAAAAACTTTTATCGTCCCAGCGGAATGTGAAGACCTATTAATCAAAACAATCCATGTTGTAACTGTTTATTGCCCCATTTGTAGCTGCAGTTTTTACTGTTTCCTCTATGGCTCCCATTCGTTTCCATCTGGATGGCATCAAAGTGTAACTTTAGACAGACTGATACATTATCAAGGGACTGGAACTGGCTACTTTTTGTATGTTCAAATGTTGCTTATAAAGGTAGTTCATATTTGTTAAGTCTATTTTAAGACAATGTTTACATGGCCAAATGAACATTTAAGGGATTTTTGGTCACTGTAATTATTCCCCCAATCCACACTGGCTGCTGCTCTCTGTTTGAAACTCTTTCAGTGGTCACAAATGTGATAAAGTTGAGATAAAAACCTCTAGTCATATTGTTTCATGTGTGTTAAGCTAATTTTACAAGGGCATCGGAATCACTGCATGAATTAAGCAGAGCAAATGTTCAATGTGGGCCTTTTGCACTCCTGTTGTGCCTCGCCGGTCTGTATAAACGTTACGGAGGCGTAATTGGGGGGGGTGTCAAAGAAACGACGACACAGCGCTGTGACGTTTTGTCGAAATGTTATTTTTGCGACCCACAACCGGGAGGGCAGCTAGCCGTAGCTAGCAGCTAACTTAAATAAGAAGAAAAACAACCGAAAATGTTTACAAATTGTGGAGACAACGCGAGGTTCGGCAGCTACTTACTCTCCGAGCAGAGGACGAGATTATCGGCCACATAACAGGGATGTTTTACTCATCGTGCCTCTATCAATTTCGGAACGCTGGCTTCTAAAATCGTAGGGCGCCGTTGTGATGCCGTTGTTTTTTTTTCAGTGTAAATAAACAAAGGCGGCGTAGAGAAGGGTCTTCGTTGCGGCGATATTGCGCAATCTCGGTGTAAAAAGGGCTTTAGATTGCATCAGCAGTTATACATCCAATGGACCGAGTGTCCTTTGTACCCTTTAATCTCTCAGTGTAGGCCTGTCCACCACATACCAGAGACAGACATGTGACCCAAAGCCTCATGGGTTGTTTCTCTGGCACTGCTGGTTATAATAGTCAGCTTTAAGCGGCTCTCTGGCAGCTCCTTTTCTCCAGGCTAGAATTATAGATGCTGCATGCTGCATCTCCGCAGCAAACCGAGCAAGAGATGACAGATGGTACTCTCGAAGAATTTCCTGTTGTCAGTGGAGCTGTGGAGTTTCTCAAACAGTTAGACGGGTGAACAATGCAAGTCCTTGAGCTTTTGCTGAGCTTTTCCTGCTCATCTGGTTTGTCTGATGTTTGAAACTGACCGTGATTGATGAGCAGATTTCTGGTCTCTTGACAGCAAAAGACCATCAGAAAGATGCCGGAATTACAATTTAAAGTGACAGATAAACCTATATATATATATATGAAGACCTCGTGGTAAAAATCACATTCTTACGCTTTGTTGTATATTTATTACATTTAAAGCACCCTTCGGACCTTCTCTCGTGGTACAAAGTGCGTTTCCAGTCATGTGTGTTTCCTTGTACCCTTTCATGTTGTCTAAGTTGACTTGTATCACGACAAACACGTGTTTGTTTCAATGCATTTTCTGCAAAGTATCTAAAACATGATTCTTGTGATGCTCGACATATTGCAGCATGTCGAGGACAATTCAGGGAAAGCGGAACCATTCAGGAGTATTACTAATCGGATTACAAATCAGATTTAAAGGGATTGCTACACTCTTTTGATGACTAACATTGAACAGTAATGTCATTACACATCCTAGACATGCACAAATGCATTACAGACTGCAATTCATTTTAATTTTCCCGGTGTTCTCATGTAACCTCACATATATAATCATCGGCTGCAGGATTACTTATTGGTCTTGGCAGATTTAGCCTCTTTGTTTCAGTGTGATAATCACACACCAGTCAGAACCTCACACCCCAGGCTATGTAACTGCTTTCCGTCACCAAGGTCATAACCATGGTTCCTATCACAGGTCCAACAAGCAAACAAAGGCGTCTGACACGTTGCCAGGAATTATCCTCTCCGTTGCTGGGTCTCAATGCTCCCACCCGGCAGAAAGGGTCTGTGGAATTCACACATGAGGAAAAACATTTGAAAGTGACTGATTCTTCTTGCATGAAGCCTATAAATAACCAACCAGGAAGTGGTGTTTTGGTGGTCATCCCCACGTGGAGGTTACTCATAACTGAGTTGGGTCCTAATATCGTCATTAAAAAGTTCTTATGCCAAAAGTTTTATAACCTAAAAACAAACAAATCAAACTCAGCTCAGTTTTAACCGAGACAACAAGATTTCTTTTGACCTGCAAACCTGCTCTGTGACCTCTACTATAATATTCACAGTAGTCTTATGGAGGAGGCTGTATGTGTGTGTCTACAGCCAAAGGAGAGAGGCAGAAAATTGAAATTCCTTGGAACTGAATTAATGCTGGCTTAAGTTATTCTACAAGTAAAATAATTTCTACTAATGTCCTCCTACGCAGAACAGAAGCTGCTAAAGAAGAGATGGTATTAGATTTGTCATTCTGGATTAAAAATTTGTGCTTTACATACCACTGTGTTCTCAAGAGGTCAGTTTTTCAGCAACTAAGACAGGCATTTTTCATTTTGTGGCTTGGAAACATGGGACGCGCAGACACAAACAATGATGACATGACAGAAAACTTTGCCCTGACGCTGATGTCACACTCGAGTGAAAGTGTTGCTTCAGCTTTTTATCCCATACAGTACACATACATGCACTTACATTCGCACCGACTGATTCTCTTCTTTGCTGTGCTCTGTGTCACTCTGAAACACACAGAAAAAACAGGGCCCGGAGTGAAACCACACATTTGTCAGCCTTCAGCACGCCGCATGATGACTCTGTGTGACATGACGCTGTCTTTTGCTAACTGCTCTGTCTGTTAGCAATTAACCGTGTCACTGTGTGTGGAGCAGCCTCTTACTGTTTGGATTTACCAACAGGCAGTGGAGTTGCTTTCTGCACCCTCGCCATCAAATCCATCATGGTCTCGTGTTACAGCATGTGACCTTTACCACAATATGAAAACATGAATGTGAAAGAGATTGTCTGCACGTTTTCATGAAGATTCATTTAAGTCCATTAAGTGATGTGATTCATTTTTCCGTTAGCAGGACCAGTTATATACACTAGTATGCTGTATCAGCAGTTGTAAGTTAAATGACGTCATAAAGTCGTCCATGAGCCTGAGTTTGAACAATTTTACAAAAAAAAATCCCTTTTATCATGTCTACTGCTGCTGAAAGTAGGCTTACTAGTTTGAATTGGGATTTAATTCATATCACATGATCCGAAATTACTATTTCTTGCAAAGTTGGATAACTGTAGTGATTTTTTTTTTTTTTGCCCCCTTCCACAGCGGTCTAGAAACCACTTTATCATCGTTCACAACAACTTTGGTTCCATCCCTCTGCCTCAGCCAAGATAACTCTTATTAACTGCGGTCATAAAAACCCCTGTTTGTTTTCAGACAAGTCTCAACTCCAATTTTTGAGTTGGACAATTTTATTCTTATTCGGTCAAGAAGTGAAGCCAGTAGAAGTGGATCGCGTAACGTTTGTTACCACCAGCGATTTCATGTGAGTAAGAAGACAAAAATCAAACGTAAAATGTTGGTTTCGGTCTTCAAAGCCACATGCCCAGGCCATAGAGTAAGAAGCTCATTTGAAAATTAAATTCCTCTTGAAAGCTCCATAGATTGAAGTCATTACATCACACTACATGTGCAGTGTGAATGTGGCAGGTAATGATTATGTCGGTCATTTGGCATACCAAGTGATTCATGTGTGTGTAAGACGCACACACAGACTTTTAAGATGCGTTTCATGCTACATGACATAGGTAAGCTATAACATCCAGTTAGGGACCGTCAACGAATGCACTGACAAATAAAAATAAAGAACATTTCAATCCCAAATAAAACTTTAATCATTCTTTTGCATCTATAAAAGGCTCATTCTTTAATTTACCTTAGATTATTCTTGCTCAGTTTTGTTATTTATCTCAGATTTCCGCCTTGAATAAACAAAAAAGTGTTGGTGAGTCTCCTTTCCCAGAAACACACTCACACATTTCTCCCAGTGCCTATGACCTCTCAGCTTACCGGAGTCAGGAACCTTGGGGGGGGGGGGTCATAGGCTGTAAATTAGGAATTCCACATTTGAACCACACGACTCAGCTATTAGTGCTTCATGGAGCGTGAACTTGTGTGCCTTTGCTCTTAAAATGCTCCTCCCAGTTAGTGAGGTGGCTCCTCTTGCACAAGCAGATCCTCTCTTTCCCGCTGTAGGTTCTGTTCATTTCCCCAGACTTTCAGGACTATCATGTCTTAATTTAGCTTGAATTAGATTCCTAATATCTGTAAGTGAAGTGAATGTTATTTCACCGTTCCAAGCACAATACATCCTAATGTGCAGCTGTCAAGTTGAGAGGCATCACAGGAATGAGCCCAAAGAGGGGTATCCACTTAAAAGCTTGCACGACGGGACAAAGATTAATCGACACTTGACATGCAAAGGGTTCATCAACAGGAAAATCATCCTAAATCTTGTGCTCCCTGTGGTTTTATGGATACAGGTAGACATTTTAGCCTTTTAGCCCTCAGACATGTTCAATAGTGCCGGAGTCAGAACACCTCCCTGATTCAGATTTGTTTAGTTTTTATTTAGTGATTTCTTTGGTGTTGCTGTTTGCCAATAGATGAAACAATTAGTCCATGATAATTAAAAATCAATTAACGGATAATTAATCTGAAACTGTGATGAGTGAAGAATTGTTTATATAGATATTGTTAGAATATTTGACGGTCTCATTCTTTCAAATGTGACTTTGCTTTTCTCTGGGTTTTTTTTTGCAATTTTAATTTATTTGGGTGTTAATTCAGACAAAAGAAGCAATCTGAAGATATCAACTTAGGCTCTGGGAAATCAGGATGGATGATTAATTGAGAAAATCATCAGCTCATTGATCGATAATGAAAGTAATTGTTGCAGCGCGGAGGTGGTTACTCCACACTGCTCAACAGCAGCTGCTCGATGTGTAAACCTTACTCAGGGTTGTGTTGTATGTAAATTGACATTGAGTCACTATTGGTGATTTTGAGTCTGCAACACAGGGTAGCATGTGCAGCTCTTATTTTAGCAAGCATGAAAATGCCACAGAGTATTGGTTGATATTCCTCCAGAAACATTGGACTATAGAAATTGCATCCAGCTGCAGAAAATGTTCTCACATTTAACGGTCGGAAAAAATACATTCAAACTCATACATGTCATAGCTTGACACCACAAAGAAGACCTGAGACATGATGACAGTTGTTCGCATTTGATTCCATTTTTGTTTCATTGCTAGTAAAAAGTATTTTCCGCTGCAGCCTGCTGCCATATGACAGTGGCTGTTTTACTTTGGATGTCTTTGTTAAATGATGGAGGATTTGATCGGTGGTTTATTCTTATTTATGACGGCAAAACCATACAATCAGAGGTGGGCTTGGAAATATACAATAGGGACATTGTATGTGTGTGTGTGTGTGTGTAATAATGGAAAATTGTTATCATATGTTACTTAGCGTGTTTGCGAAGGTGAAACATGCCCAGTGGGACATCCGCACTCCCCCTTCCTCCACCCCTCATCACCCCGCTGCCTCCCTGTGGGGCTCAAATGTCCACAGACCAGCGTGTTTCTGGAATGAGAGATTGCAGAAAGGAACCTGCTCACTGTCCGGGCAAGATGCTCTCTAAAATAAAAAAGCAATGTCAGAAAAAGCAACGGCGGCATATTGAGCAGATGTTTGCTCAGGAATGAATCGTTAAGGTTCAAGGTTTAAATGCAAACTCTGGTTAAGGTCGCCTACTCCTGGAATTTTCACTCGCCAAGAATTCAGTCTGATGCAAGTGCTGAGTGATCAAGAAATTGCACATTGTTCATTTTTTCAGTGGCACATCAAAATGTTCCAGTTTGTTTCTAATATTTCACCCCCTCCAAAACTCTGAGCGGCCTCTCACTTCCCAGTGTCATTGTTGCTGGCTTTTGAAAATGTAAACCTAGACTGCTGCCCAAAGCAATATAGCATCAATCAGACGACAGCTGCTTTTGTTGAATTTGGCCTCCGTGCTGACACTCTGACCCTAATACTCTTTTTCTCTCCTTCTTTTTGTATTTCTTCCTCACTCACAGTTTTACAAAAGTTATAACAGCTCTTTCTTTTCTTTTCTTGGTTGTGCTTGGATGATTGTGTGTGTGTGTGTGTTACCTTCAGGTAACACCAGGCAGCAAGGCCGCCCAAGGCGACCTGTGTCCGGGCGACACCATACTGGCTATCAACGGCGACAGCACAGAGCTCATGACACACATGGAGGCTCAGAACAGGATCAAAACCTGCACTCAGCAGCTCACACTCAACATCAGCAGGTATGGAAACATGAGACTTACCAGAAAAAAACAACAGCATGTGGCGATTTGATCAAGCCCTTAGAACCAATAAAATCGTTGTATATAGCCTTTGTGGCTCCAGAGGGAGCTACGAGAAATCTGACAAATCGCTTTAAGTGATGTCACTCGAGTCGGCATCGGTTGGGTTTGTGTGTGAAGCTGGAAAATCAAATCTGGGTTCGCTGGAATAAGAAAGAGGTGAGATTACCACTCCTCATCTCAAGCTCAAGGCTAGATTAGCTGCTTGCCTTGCATTTCAGACTGAACTGTTGCATTGTGGGTACGGTAGGCTTCAGGTTTTGACAAAGAACAAGAATGTTTGGAATACAATGGATGGTTTGTCACACACACACACACACACACACACACACACAGCCAGAAATACATACAGTACATTCTGATTCTTCAGAATATGTACGGCGTATTCAGCCCATTTTCCATTGAGGATGACTGATGGGGATTGTGGCATTCAGAATAATTGAATAGCAGGAAATGTTGAACATTAGTCACTTTCTAATAAGTCGTCACCACTTCGACCCTCAGCAGAGGCTACTTATGGTTTTTGCTCTAAGCCTCATTAAGTGAATCGAGTTGAAAAATTTGACGGATTTTTTATGACCAAGGTCCTTTACTGCCTCTCGTCTGGGATTACATATTGTTTCTATTTCTGGTGGGTCTGTTCAGCTTGGCACGGTCGAGTCATGGGGACAGATGACAGGTTTGCACAGTTTTAATAATTTAATCTGCATGCACAAGCCTCGCTGACACTCAAGTCAGTGAGGCTTGTGCATGTACAGTGACCTTTAGGAATGGACTATGCAGGTCTATATTGTGCATTTTACCAGTTCATGAGGTGGAAAATTATCTTCCGCTCCTCAGCATCAGTTCGAGTATGTGAAGATGGATGATTTGGCCTTTGGACCGGAGTTTCTGTCAACATAGCTGAGCGGAAATCATCCGTCTAAACGTTAATTACAGACAGAGAAAGGGAGGGAGATGGGAGATGACCAAGGAAAAACTGAAATGTCAGTTTCTTCCCACATTTCTATTAGATGGTTACCACAGTACTGGAAAGTGCAGAGCGAATCTGGCAACTTCTGAATCCTCCCTCAGTTGAAGAACACTGCAGGGTTTCAGCCTCAGTTACAAGTGACAACTGCCAACTGGTGCTTCAGCTCTGTCCTTTTAGGGCAGCAGACAACACAGGCTCTCTCCTGCATGTAATGGTTTGGAGCACGAAGTTGACTTGCAGATGGAGTGGAAATAAGAATCGCCCCCGCAGTAATCGGACCCGTCAGATAAGCACAGGTTCTCACATGCAGAAAACTCCAAATTCAGACAGAGAAGCACTTTTTTCCTTCTCCCTCTGCCCTGTATTTGTGTTTTATAGTATTCACTCACGCATGCAACAGCCCTCCCTTTCCCTTAAGCCTTCAGTAGCAACATTACATCCATATATCAAGCTGAGCGGCTAAGCGTTAAGTGGTTTGTCCACATAGGGATAGTAAATTTATTTAAGGATACATAGAGTGGTATTCAGCGCAAAGACCAGGGGAGCTCCACAGCTGCAGGAGCACAAGAAAAGGGCTGCACTTAACCACTCGCACCGTAATGTACCCAAATTCGGCTTAAATTTCGCTTTATTTTGCCAATGTTGTCAAACACATTAGAGAATGTAAGAAGCAATTCAGTGTGATTAAAACCAGGAGCTCTTTCGAGTGATAGATACGCAACGTACTGCATAACTGATAAGTGTCTTGTTTTCAAGTTATTCTTTAGCTGCCTGTTTTCCCACTTCATTGGAGTGCTATCACATTTATACTGTCTGTCATGTTCTAATCTGAAGATTCTTTTTTTTTTTTTCTGTTTACACCCACATGGGAAATTGAAGATTTGTTTTCACACATTTTCCATGTAGTTTTACGCAGACATATTTGCGCTACAAGACGTGTGATTGAAGAGGGTAAAATTACTTGAGTAATGACATTTTTTTTTCAGTCAAAATCAAATCAAATTCAGATATTTAGTTCAACTGTGAATAAAAAAAAAAATCTTTACTGTTAGACTGAATGACTTTTGCATGATGTCAACATAGATATTCATATATATTCACTAAGGCCTTTTAACTGCCTTATTTGGTTAAACATGAGTCCTCTAAATTATTACCACATGTAAACCATCAGACATACTGTACCATGCTGCTCATGAATCCTCCTTAATTTCCCATTTAAACTGACAAGATAGCAACACAGCAGAGGCAGAGCAAGGCTAGCTGTTGGTATGTGACCTTTCCGCAGTATATTGGCTGAATAATTACAGTCTGAACTGGACAGGAGGAGGGTACGGCACATCTGAGAGATAGGCATGCACCTTTGGCTCCAGTGCACAGAGCTGAAATGATCCGCTGATGAAGGGGAGGGAAGGTAGAGCAACCAGGGTTTGAGCTGAAGGAAAAAAAACATTTGTACAACATTTTTTTTAAATGGATATGAACGTTTAGGATTATTTTTTTCAGCAAGAAAATACAAAGAAAAAGTGTCAAAAAAATGGGATGGCTGAGAGAAGGTATGAAAAAAATCGAGAAAAACTAAACAATGGTGGACGGAGATCAAGACAAAAGAGAGGGAAGTTGAAGCCAAGAGGAGCGTGGAATCAGAGAGAGAGAGAGAGTGAGATATCCACATGGGCTCTTCTCTGCCTTGAATGCTGTTTTACAGCCAACTTTTTTCTGATGGGTGCATTGCTTGAAATTCAGTTACATCCACAGACAATGCTGTGATGCTCAGAGTTCCTCTCCCCGAGAGAGAGGGTGTACAGCACCACGCGTTTTGAAATAATCTTTGAATATTCCTGCTGCGTATTACAGGAAAAGGAGATGAAGGGCTGCAACCTTTTGCCCACATTCACCCAGGTCAAATGCAAATCAAGACTATCTCATATCCATATTTTCCAAAGCAATTCTTTTCAACCTATGGCTGGGTGATTAAAGCATTACATTTGGCGTGCGAACACCTACTGTGAGGTAGCTTTTTCCCAGGGAAAGTGGTGCATAGGAAGTTGCTTTAATAAATAGCAACGGTCACTATGACTGAGCAGACAAACAAAATCAAGCCACCTACATAAGAAGGATAAAATAGGTCACAGTTCTGGCTGAGACTAATAAAGATTTACGAAATGGAGTAAAATACAGTACAAACTAACTGTGGGACGGGAACTTTTTTTGTAAAACAGTTCTCTTAGAAATTCAATGAGCTGTGAAAAAGCAGGTAGTAGGTGAATGGGCCCTAAGCCCTATGTTATTAATTATCCAGACAATGCGTATGCCCTGTTCATATGTAAGATATGCTATTTACTAATGTGAAATAGGGGATTTGGGGTTTATTGAAAACACTTCTCAGTTGTGGGCAACAGGAATAACTCTGGATTATTTAAATAGAACCATTGATTCTGGAGTCCAAAATGAAATGGGAGCCATGCTGACCCACTCAAAAATAATATTTTAAGGGACAACAGTTCTAAGCCCTCAATAAAAGACTACGCTGTAAAACACTCCAAACAGTCACAGAGTCATCGCAGGGGAAACAGGAGACCTGTAATTTTGTGTTGCTGCCGATGGACAAATATATGAGTCTACACATCTGCTGTGAACCAAAATTACAGTACACTGGATGCATCTGAGCATGAGGTCTTATGTAACACAAGCATGTTTCTTTGTGATGTCTCCGCATTTATCACTTTCATAACGCCCATTTTTCAAAATTCCTACTATGGAGCTTTTTAAGAAAGCTCTACATCGGGGGTCTTGTGGTAAGGTCCCACTGTAAGCTCATGATAGCTGAATAAGAAATAAAGAGGCTTCATCAAAATTGTGCCGACAGCTGTGTAGATTTTTTTTTTTTTTTCCCTGCAAAGATTACTGACACGAAAGGATGTTTTCAACCATGTATTTTTAGATGTAATGGATGTGTTTCCCAGAATTTATTTCAGTTGTGATTAACTGCTTTGTTTTGTACAGTTTTACGGATAGTGATGTCTTGCATCTTCCAAAATATCTTTCGAAAACCTCAAAAATTTGTCTGAACTGCCTACAATCAGATCTGAGTTTTATGTCAAACACTTAATCAAAACACATCTTGTAGCTGCATTCTGTTGAACTAAGGCTAAGGAGAATAAAGTATGATATGATTCTCTTTATAGTTTTATAAGCTTTTTATTTGGATTTGGGGTTTTGAATATTTATATTTGAATATCCATTAAATATTTTTGAAGAATACATTGATTACCCCATTTCTATTGGTTATTTTTTATTTCAACATTTCAATTCTCCTTCTTATTTTACGCACAAACTACTTTTTTTGTGCGCATCTTGCTTTTCCCTTCAGTTCTTTTTCCTCACACGCACACGAGGGTTGATTGCCCAGTAGTTAATCGATCAAAGTGTTAAAGTAACATATGAATATAACTGGGCGGCCCACCCAAGTAACTTCTATGTATTTGAAACAGAGAACTAGAGATAGAAAGAGCGATAGAGAGAGGGGCGCACATCTCCAAAAACAGAAAATGAATATGTGGCGGGCAGTGCTGATATTGTGGCAATTACAATTACAAATTACAATACCAGTGCTAATACCAATACCCTTAGAGGGACACTGATACCAATAAAGTATTTCATTCGATATCCATTATGTGAATGGGAGCATTGTTTTGCGTAAAGTTCCTGACTTAATGGGTTGTAGCTGCTGTAGTAGGGGGGCAATCACACGTTGCATTACATCAAAGAATAGTTGCGGTGATTGAGTAGTCTTTTTTTTTTTTTTTTAGATCTGGATACAAAAAGTAATCGAATGCAGGAATAGTTTGACTGGAGGAGTTTTAATACAACTTGGTATACTGGGTTATTCCGGTCGATTATACTTAAAGGTATTGAGTACCGATACGCAGTCCTATTTTTATCTAGCGTCAGAATTTTAATTTGTTACTACTTATTATGTATGCTAATTAAACTCAGCTGTGGTTTGTGCCAATTAGCATACGGTAGCATGCTAACATGGTAAACATCCTGCCTGCCAAAACTCACCACCATAACATTCTTATTGCAAGCTTGTTACCCGATTACTTAAAAGCACCAGCTGTGCCTCAAGTACAGCCTAACAGAGCTGCTAACTCCTGTTTTGTTTTCCTTTAGTGAACTTGATTTTCTGTGCCTGGCCAGTTTTATAATAAGAATAAAAGATAAAGACACATTGAAGTGACACATTAAAGGAAAAACAGCATGAAGTATTTTAGGTATGGGCCACATAAAGCATCCAGAACAGCTTCAGTCTCAAACACATCTGTCATATAAAGATGATTCACATCACTTTAAAACATTCAGCAGAGTCCTCCTGCCTGGAAGCATCTTTATTCATTATGTTTCCACCAATTCACCACATGCAGAAATGTAGGTTTGATGGATGCATGGTTTTACTTGTGAGAGAATAAAGGAATGCATTGTTGAGGAAAAATGAAAGAATGACGCTGAATGAAAATTGAGAAGGAAAGACGAGAAGTAAACAGAAAGAAGGTCATCACTTTACCGCAGCTTTCCATTTTCCATCAGGCCTCCCTACTGATGCCGGCCTGTCAACGCTCCACTGTGAAGTGAAACACCCTTGCTAGTTTCTGGCATCGGTGGTCAAATGGAGCAGCGTCGTCTCACTGGGGAGGAAAAATGGCTGACATCCCCGCCACACACAAACACACACACACACACATACACACACCGCACACTCCGTCCAAGTTCACTGTAATGTCAGAGGCCATGGATAGACGCACAGGGCCCATTTTGGAGTGCGTTGTGTCTGCTTGGCTCGGCCTGTAGATCCTCAGCCTTTGAACTAGCTGTGGAAGAAACTTACTCCTCTCTCCTCCATTTTCTCTTCCATGTTCTTCTTTTCATCCTCTTACTTTGACCTCTTCATCCCTCGTTCTTGACATACATGTACCATTCTGACTTTCCAAACCTAAATCCCACTCGTGCACTATTTCTTCTTTTTATATCTCCGTCTTCATCTTTCTCTCTTTCACCCTCGCTGTTTTCTTCCTTCTGCCAGAGCTTATTGGAGAAAGCCATGCGGTTGCAGAGGCCTGCTACAGACAGATGATGGTGGTTGCGATGTGTTTCCACCGCTGGTCAGGCTTTTCGGAAAGAGTCCTGCTGGGGTGGCAAGTTAAATGTGCTGAGAAATGAGTCATGATTCCTGAGCTGTGTGTGTTACTCTGACTGTGTGTCTTGTTCTTGTACTGGAAAAAATATTGTTATGTTAGGACACCCTGCTGTCCTTGGAATAAAGTTGGAATAAACTTGTAGATGGCTTCCAGTTTAAAGAGTCACGCCACCCAAATCACACAAAGACATTTATTTAAACATAAATCTCGTTTCAGTTTTGTGCTAGTTTTTTTCTTTGACTCCAATATGATGGAAGTGAATGTGAATCATGATTTGAGAAGTCATATCAAAACAAAACTCAGGGCAGAGGATTCAGGAGGAATCAGAGGAAGCGGGCAGTGAAACGACACAAAGTCAGACCGCACCGGTGGAGGATTTTACCCTCGCTGTCTCGCTTTGACACAAGGATCTGTGAGTCACAGCTGAGGGATTATGCACGAGGCTGCATGGGACCAAAGAAACACAGGACTCCAGATGGGACAAACACAAAAAGAAACCTCCAAAGGACCCGACTCACACACACGCCCTTCCAGTACCAAACCCCGACACCCTCTCCTCCTTCATCCCTTCATTGCATCATTCCTCTCATGCTCTCCCAAGGTCTCTCTTTTGTGGTTGCTTTTAACGCAACATCAATGGCGTTTGAGAGGCTGTAATGCAGAAAGGGAGGAGGGGGATGAACCTCCCACTCTTCTCCCTTCGTGCATTGATCTTGTCATCACCCAGATGCAGATTTTTCCAAGTGACCCCCTCAGGTCTGCCGATGAGACCCCCATAACTCTTCTTTAAAAGGTGATTGTCTCCCTTTACTCCCTGAGGAGAAATCATTTAAACTCCTCTCACATTACAAAATGGCATTGGAACGAAGTGGTGTCTGATGTAAGGATGGGGCTGAAAACCCTTCCTTTTTCAGATGGGCTCAACAGAGCGAGACAACGAGGCAAGACTCTAAGTGACCCCTAAAAAAGTTCTGTGATCAGCCGCATCTTAATTTGAGGGCCCTTTTTTCCAGCCATCAGTCTCATGCTTCTCTATGAACGTGGTGATCCTGAGCAGCCAAAGTAAACCCATCCACCGCTGCAAAAACCAGATCTCCCCAATTGGGAAGTATCTAAAAAAAAATCTTGGCTATTTCAAAACAAAACCAAGTAACCTGACATACTGGTTAGCAATGAGACCATGCGCGGAAAAGAACTCATCTGACTTTTATTTTTCTTTCACTTTTCATTCATTTTTCATTTGTTTGTTCCATTTTCTGGAAATACAGTAGTTAAGAGCAGAAGGGGAGCGACATTTAATGAGTGAGCCTGGCCTATAGTAGTGATCGATCGGCGATCCTATTTACCCCTAACCTATATATCATTGTGAATCTGTATAAAGAAGCGCACAGTTTGCAGATTATTCCAGATTAGACCACTCCTTGGCATGGCAGCTTGACAGAGGAGGTAATGGTAAAAACAAGATAAAGGCACTCGGTATGCAACGTGATATTAATTGAAAACATCTAGGTTCCTATAGCCTCGCAGATCATGTTGACCTGGTTAATATATCATCAAATTTCTAGGCGAGGAAGGTCTTGTTCTGCTCACGCTAGATTTGATGTTGGAAATAGAAGAGTCAAACAGGGAGAGAAAGAAAAGAAAGAAAAGAAAAAAGTTACAGAGATGATCAACAGCTTGATGAATGTGTAGCAGCAGTTTGTCTGATGTGGACAGCAGCATCCTGATCCCTCCCAGATGGTCCTGATCCCTTACACAGTGACTCAATGCTGGAGGACAGAAAATAGCAATACAGTGTCTCCAATCAAACTTGTGTGCAGCAGAATGTTCTGTCTTCTGTGGTTATTGTCTTAATAACTGAACAGTCGTGTTTAAGTGAATTATTTTTCAAAATTCAAGTGCGTAACTGACGTCCGTCTTCAGACTGACCTACAGTATAATGAGTGTAACACTGTGAATCCCAAGCTGGTCTCTCTCTCACACAGTTTCCACTCGGGCCTCTGACTTCACATGTCCATTATTATGGATGGACGGTAAATTCCATATTTCTGTCTCGCACTTCCAAAATGTCAATTAGAATAGGCCACTTCAGACTGAACTTTCACTCGCTTCAATAGGCTGTTTGTGCGGTAACCATCGAAACCAAACAATCTGAAAACATTAAGGCTTTCTGTCACAGGATTGTGGAGGATTTAGCGAAGGGGAGGGGGGGGGGGTCATCCCACGTAATGGCTGTTGGTTTTCAACCAGACACTCGCCGCCTCATAAGAGCGTCCTTGATAGCAACACCTCTGTGGTCCATATCTGAAGCCTTGCCTCAGCTCAGCCAACGCCGTGCCAGCTGCAGCCTGATGACCTCACCTCTTTGGACGTCAACCCTCCCCACTGTCGGGCTGACAAACCCATGCACACACACACACACACACACACACACGGTTAACAGTCTTTATGTCTCTGTGGATGAAAGTGTGGAAGAATAGAGGGTAGGTGGGTGAAGAGAGGTGCACACACAAAGACACAAGCTGTCCTTTGCTCTGTGCGATGTCCTGGGGTTACCCTTTTGGAAGTTGGATGCTTTCCCACGCAACAGCCAATGCCATGGAAACAGAAGCCTGCCAAAGAACCAAAGAATTCCCCTCTAATCTTTTTTTATTTAATGCAAACTTCCACTGCTTCAACATATAACTTGAAAGTGAAAGAGCAATGCAAGAGATTAATCAAAAGGTTTAATCATGCTGGGAATTAACCCTTAGTTTCACCAAAGCATGAAGTCCTCTGTCTTTTAAAGAAGGATATAAATTTTCCACATGCACAGCAGGGCCATTCAGCAGTGCTGTAAATAATGTTTTGTTTTTTGTTTTTTTATCATTGCTGCCAGTCAGTAACTCGTTATCTAAAGAGGAGGGGGGAAAGCTTCAGATATCAGTAATTCAGTTATCACTACTTTTGAAAAACCCATGACCCAAAATGTAGTGTTTTTTCCAAGAACTGGATAGTTCATACAGTGGAGTTATGATGTGATGGTGACTTTATCTTTGTACCAGAGAGAGGAGTTCAGGGCAGAGCTTAATCCCATTCCTAATGTGAAAACCTGCTGAATGTACAAATTCACACGCAATCATGCACATACTGTCTCTACACACACTCACTCTTACAAAGCTACCACTACAGTATATGATTTGTTAACCGCAGCCATGTGAGTGTTTTGGCACATAAAGGCGACAGTTAGTGGGATATCATGTGACGCTAAAGTCGTCATCTTTCCCAGTTTACAGTAATTCTAAAAGGATTAAAAGTAAAACGTGTCTTAACTTTCACTCTTTTTTTCAGTTGGTTTTCAAACATTTACAGTCTGAAATAATTACACTGGATCTTCTTTGGAAAACATGTCAGCAAAGAAAAATTCACACTTCTCAGCAGAAATGACTGCATGCTTCAATGCGTTAGTGTCATATGGCGCAAGACTAATCTGACTCTCTCTCTTTCTCTCATGGGTGTTGCCTTTCAGGTCGGGATCGGGAGACAGAGTGTGGTCGCCAACAGTTAGTGAAGATGGCAAGACAAGCCCTTACATGGAGCCTGACTCACAGGTAACCACTGTTTGCACTGGATTTACCAAAGCACAAGTCAAAAGGGTTCCTAAAGGTTCAAATTCAACCCACTGGGAGGCTGTCAGGACAAGAGTTTGAGTGCTCAGATTTTGGGTCAGGCCTAGGCTGGAAAATAGTCTTAAAATTACTCACCAGCCCACAAATTAGAGAAAACACTAATCAATGAAGTTGGATGGGGAAGTCTTTGGTTGGCTCTTGGACCTCCATTTTATACAGTATGCCTGCAAGTCTCTGGCCGCAGAGACTTTCTGAGAAATAATGTTCCGTCTGTCAGTCTGGCATGGCTGACATGTCTAAATACTACAATAACGGTAAACCTCAGCCCCATTGCTATGGAGAAGAAGACTTTTTCCCTCCTCTCTGAACCCAGAACATGTACTGCAAATTGCAATCGTTGTCCACTCACGGCCTGTTCGGCTCTCTAGTTTACACTATTTTATCTGCTGTAATTTCATAATAACTGATCAAATTTCAGCTGTAATTTCATTATAGCTGATAAATAGTCAATAATATATACTGTATATAGTCCATCCTGAGTAAATTGATGAAACTTCTCTACACAGTTCACATTAGCTTGCACTCGCAGCTCTACTAGCAGCGCACATGGCAGAATTGTAAGGGTTTTATGTTTTAACGTTTTACTGTACACAAGCTTGAACTATTGACGCAATAAATCACAGTTGTTGATCTTATGCACTGATGATTTAACCAGGAGAGTTTCATGTGGGTCCAAGCCAAGTGACACATACTCTATAGGCTTCAATCTCACATGGTTTTCGAAGGTCAGCAACAACATTTCGGAAAATAAACTTCTGATAGACTGTATTTAGGGTCCATTGTTCATGTGACTATGAACAAGTAGCTTGAAACTGGATGGATGGATATACTGAAAAAAACTCAGTTTATCCAAAGAAAAAAAATCTTTTTCCTCACCTCTCGCCCCTTGTGGTAACGATCTTTGCCAGGAATTCCGGTTTGAGATATTTAGTCTTCAGTGACTCTGGATAAGGAATGAGCAACAGTAAGATCTTGAAATTCTTTGACTTAACTATGCATATTTATGCTGTAGACAGGCAAACAAAGTGGCTATTGGTAGTCACCAAGCAGCTCATTTGATTTATGTTAAGCTTGGTTTCTACTTTGAAATCTGTTGCTTTGGATTAGGGTCCTACGCTACCTACCACATCACAAGAGAGGATCACATCTCGGGTCGTAACTTAAAAGTACAGTTTCCGGGGTGTGACACCCAAGTCTTTTCATACTGTTTGTATCTTAAACAGAATCCATGGCAACGGGCACAACACTTGATCCTTAAATTGCATGTCATTCACATGATTAGAAATGAGATAATGCATCCCACTCTTCACTGGAACGGTTTTGAATCTCGATTGTTCTCCGATCATATGAGCTGCCAAAAGGATATTCAAGGCATGGTGATCTTTCCCGAGTTTTCCAGAGCTGGCAAGCCAACAGGTTTCTGTGCACAGATAGAATATGAGTTGCATGTGTGTGTGCCATGGTGTGAATATAGAGACTATGTGACAGACAATGAGCATATTGTGGCTCAGACATGTGAGTGTCCATTTGTCAAGTATCGTATTGTGGTAGTTGTGGAGTCAGGACTGATGTGTGTGTCTCTCAGCCCTCAATGTGGCAGGGACTCTTTGTCTGAAAAGGGTGGAACATACTCACACAGAAGAAGAACTGAAATCCATCTGTCCACCCGTCAGTGGGAGTTTCACACCTTACAAGAAAGTATTGTTTTCAGTGGCGAAGACAAAAGTGAAAGAGGCTTTGGCGTATGTAATTCATCAGGGTATTTTGTGTTCATGGGCTCAGAATTTTCATCAGATGGTTTCTTTGTCTGACATTTCCATTGGACTTTTATTTTTAAATTACCAATTACCAAGTTAAGTTAAAATTATTAAAAGTATTTTTCACCGTGGCCACAGAAATAAGTTATTGAATCTTTTTTAATGTCAGGTGACAAAGCATCTCAAGCCCACATTCAGTCCACAGTTTAACCACTGTGCTAAGTCAGTGTGCAAGGTTTAACTGTGAGTAAACCTAATTTATTTATTGGAAAATCTCTGCTTTTTTTTTCTTTTTTTTTCTCAATGGGTCACAAGTGGGATATGAGGTGTAAATTCATACAGTTTAAACATCCTGTAAGTAAGCAAGCCTTCTTTCTCCAGCAAGTGGTCTGAACCACTGCAACAGTCTTGGTTTCACAATCTCAGCATCAGCTTGGGTCTTGCTTTTATTAACAACCCTGAGTGAGAGGAGCCATCAGCTACGACTGTTTACACAAACACAGACATGTCTGACAGGAGGGCTTTGCGTGTGGGTAATAGGAGAGTATCAAATCTGTCTCTTTCATGCTCTTTTCTCTCAGTCTCCCTTTTGCCTCTTGCTGTATCTTTGTAACATCTTATCCAGCCCTTCCTCTCTCCCTCACTAAAGTCTAGAAATGTTCCCTGGCGTCTCATTTAATGAAGTTAACCTGGACAGCTGGAAACTGCCAAGTCAGGGCCACTTTATCGTCACGCTCAGGTGGACTCTTCCGAACATGAAAGGAGGAAACATCCGCTCCCTGGGGTCGCATAAAAGACCACGGCTCTCTCTTCCTTTGTTTCCTGCTGTATTCAGATACGCCTTGAAGGGCTACGCTGACACACAACAATGCAGATTGTTCCTCAGACACATTTGAAACACTATATGCACCAGGGCCTCTCTCACACTGGCTGAACTAAATTCAAAATGAACTATGTGATGCTTTTGGCCCACAATCACCCCAATGATGAGCCAGTTTGGACAGTGTGAGCAAAAATTAACTGAATCTAATCACTGGATGAGAATGAGAACACAATTTCTGCTTGGGCTGGCAAAAAATTGAAGCCATGTGCCCACAACTTACCTACCGCTATGTGACATGACCATAGACCGTATAATAGGAATTGTGTATGGGGCTGGTTTGTGGACTACCGTTGAAGTCTCGATTGTGACCACATTTGGACGAGAGCTGGGAATGGAGCTGGGGAGGATCTGACTGAGAACCGGAGAACAGGCTGTGTTAATGACTTGTCAATCACAAGGTAGCCACGCCCTAAAGCATACCCTGCTTTATCATCTATTTTACTCTACATGGGACCATAAGTTACAAAATGAACATCATGCTATGTCAAAGAAAACCCCGAAACTAGAGACTGAGACCATAAACTCATTAGAAAACTTTTTACTGAGGTAATAAATCAAGTAAAAAGTATTGTCATTTTATACTAAGCTTACACACAATTAAACTTCTTGTTGCAACCAGTGGAGTCTCCCCTGCTGATCATGAGAAAGAATGAAAGTTTAAGACACTTGAGCATTGGCTTCACTTTTCAGACCCAGAAGCTCCATCCACTTACACTGATCAGTCACACCATTAAAACCACTGACAGTTGAAATGAATAACATTGGCCATCTCACCACAGTGCAATATTCTGCTGGGAAACCCTGGATCCTGGCATTCATGTTGATGACAATTGACACAAACCATCCGCCCAAACACCCTTGCAGATCAAGCACACCATGGCACCGGCACACACCGATGACATTGGTCCCTCAGCAGGACAACGCCACAAAATTTGCTCAGGAACAGTCTGAGGAACGTGACAAAGAGTTTAAGGCGTTCATCTGGCCTCAAAATTCCCCAGATCCAAATGCGATTGAGCTACATGGGACATTTTGGAAAATTCCGATCCATGGAGTGCTGTTGGCATGAGGGGGTTTACTTTGTCTGAAACAATGTTTGGGTGGGTTTTATGGGTCAACGAACATCCACATGAATGCCAGGACGCAGGGTTTTCCACTAGAACATTGTACTGTAGCCATGATCAATGTCATTCACTTCATCTGCCAGTGGTTTTAATGTTGTGGCTGATCGGTGTAAATTGTCTATGGATGTGACGTTAGGACTCTCATAATGAGTCCTAATGTTGCTGAAGGAGTACACTTTGTTTAGCAGGGTGAGAACTGAGAGCAAAGAGACTTAAGTACGCTTCATCTTATGTATAAACAAAACAAAACCCTCTGGCTAAAACAACTATTGGTGTGTTACTCTGCAGAATGACTCCATTAACTGAGAATATTGCAAAATGACAATCAGAAGGCAAAGCTTTATTTCTTCAGAAATGCCACCACTTGGGCGCAATAAACAGCTCCAGAATACTTTTAAATCCAATGACTTCATTCTTCAGGATATTCTTTATTTAACATTTCCCTTTTTATTCATGGACTCCTTGTTGTTGACCAGCTGGTTATGTTGGAAATTCCAGTCTCACTTGTGGGAATTAGCTACTGAGCAGGAAGTTACACATGGAACCTATGAGGCGTTTCCTTTCACCTTGGGTAACACGGGGGACTCTCATAAGTTGATGAGGAAATGCTGTATTGTTGGATATAAGTAAGTGTATGACTAGATACTGTTGACGTGACTGTTTCTTAGTACCAGTTTGGGGAATTTTGTGGGATTATATGATGTGTTTCCAAAGAACTGTACTCTTGGCAAGACTGTCCACAGACTACCAGATGTCATACATAACTTCCTGAAATAGGAATAATTTGATAAAGTGGGGTGGCAGGGATGAGGTAATGATGAGGTATCCTAAGTAAAATATGAATTTTGTAGGTTTGACAACTAAATTTTCACTTAAGCGCCACCGTGTAGGCCTGGGAAGACAAATGAGTTTTAATAAGATGTTTCACACAGCATCCAAATTTCAAAAGAATAGGGTATACTTGAGAGAGAGTATGTTAAGGCACTATTAAGCAAGAAAGTATGCGGAATGATCTGTATCATTGACCAAATTAGTAGCTTTGAACTCCTCTCATTGAAGATGCAAAGGCATGACCAACAGCATCGGTTCTCAGACATTTTCTGTCATATGCACCTTTGGAAGATGGAAAAAAAAAAAATTCTCCATTGCGTATGATTTGTTTTTTATCCACCTGTAACAGTATTTGGAAAACCAACTGCATTAACCTGCAAAAATGAACTTCATTGAAATAAGTAAGCATTTTTGTTCAATCACAATCGGCTTTTTTCTTGTCAGAAGCCTGTCCATCGCTCTGTCTGAATGAACTTCGCTATCCTGAATATTGAAGTCAGTCAGAAGCAGAAGAAAAAAATAGTAGAAAAACATATACTGGATGACAGGATGAGTGATCAGTAGGTCTGGTCGTGACAGAGCTGCGTCACTCCCTTTGCTGTGAGAGGTTTGTAATGCCTCTGTTTCGCAACTTTCCTTTGCTCCAGTGTCAGAATGTAAATTACATCAGGTTTTGTGAGATGTCTGATGAAATAATGTCCAGTGGCTTTAGCATAGATACTTATCTTAAATTTGAAACCTTTTCCAATGAGAAAGACAGATTAAGAGAGAAAATGCCTCTCTGCCTTGCAAATGGTTATCTCATTGTACATGTCAGTCCTACTCTTGGAACATTTTTATGCAGCAGTAAAGCAATACCGCCAGTTACTGACATTTTAGGTTTTCCAAATTCCTTCCCTTAAATTACACAGTGGCAGCTTCAAGTAGGTGGGAATGGCCTATTGGTCAATTTGAAAGCCAAATAATATCTCTGCCAAGCAATATCAGACTGCGATTGATGGTTACCCCATCATTAAAGTGATAGCTATTGCAGCAGAGCTCTATGGACTTATGGAAGGAATAAGGCTTAAGAATGCGGAAGCTGAGAGGTCTGGATCACACTTCACAGAGGCTTCCAGTCTCAAGCCCAGGAGCTGAAGGTCGAATTCTCCAAGCTAACATTAAGAGGAGCTGACAGACAAAGTCCTTGCATGACTTACAGACCGTAATTCCTTCAGTGCTTGGAATTGCATTTTACTTTAGACAAAAAAAAGTGTGCATGATAAACATTTGTTTTATAAATAGAACAAGGCAGTTACTTTCCAATAACTGTAATAAGAATCATTTGCCTTGCCTAAATACACAAGATAGTAATAAGTAAAAAAAAGTTCTTAAGTTGTCAAAGATGCATATTTATGCTGAGGAGACCAGTTGGAACGATAGATTTTGTTAAAAAAAAAAAAGGATAAATATTTACACCATTAAGATCCTGAATCCGTAAAGGGTTTTGAGTATTCTCACGGGTTGCCAAAATATATTTACTGGTTCCACTGCTACCTAATACCCTGCCAGGGCATTTCAGAGGAGTGTAGCATTGCTGGAAAGTCTCTTTAGCTGCTCCACATTCATTCACACTGCAGGCCTTTGTGATCACAGACCTGTGACCCCACTTATTTGGTTGTTTGTGTTCACTAATCAGTCTGTAATCCTCAGAAGTGTCCAAAGAAATCTTTGGGTTTTCCTATTGGAGGCCTCCCTGGCCCTGCTCTGCTGAGCTGTCAGCGTGCTGGGGAGTTGACAGGGTTACTCAGAGCACTCTACTGGAGTAAGAAGGTCCACAGAGACTGTAGCTGTCCAGGCTCGTTCAGATTTCGAAGATAACTATTTCTCTCAGGGGGTTTTTTCCCCGTTATTACCACAATCCATCCATCCATTTATCCATTTTCTGCTGCTTTCTGAGCCTGGGTTGCAGTGATTGCGGGATTGCTACCCAAACTGCAGACTATATTTTGCAGAGATACTGCCTTGTCCAATTCTTACACTTTGTACTTTTAGAAATGTCAATGGAATTGCCTCTGTCAATGGATTTGCTTATGTGAAGCTTTCATGTTGAGTTCAACTTTGTGAAATTCGCCCCCATTAACCAATAGTAAGTCATATTGACAGTACTGCATTTTGAGGGAACTGAGAGAAAGTCCAAAATAGAGCGAGCTATCTAAGCTTATTTGCTTTGTTGCACTATTCCGCTTTTTAACGATTGCCAGTTGCATCCACTTAACCTTTTTTCTTTTCAAGTAAACAACTTGCGCCACTAATTCGAAAATTTCTGCAGTGGTGTTGTTATGATGCGGTTGTCCTTCGCAGATGGCTGACAGTCATCGACCACTGAGCCCTCTGCCATCGTAAAATGGTGATTTGTGGGGTGGGGGCTGATTGTCTGACAAATCAGGAACAACCAAGACGGCTAACAACCATACTAACAACAACGTTAACTGTTTTCAACACGGGAAATGAATAAATTATCACAGAAGGCATCCAATGACAGATTTATCATTATGGAGTGTTTTACTAAGTCTTCTAAAAAAAACACTGCAGTTGAAGACTGGATTACAATGAAATACGATTGCAGCCCTCATTGCAATGGCATCATTTGCTTCTGTGCAATAATAAATAAAATGATATATTCCTAAGATATTTAACGTTAATAAAATGATGTTGCATATGATACTGTTGTAGAAAAAAATTGTTTCTCCGACATGTTTTTGCACACGGGATGCCAGGAGGGGCTGCGAGCCGAGTTGCACTGCTAACAGCTAACTTTCGGTCAAATTGTTTCTCTGATAAATTAAGAACCGGACATCTGATGACTTTAGGGATAGTTATAAAGGACCAAGGTCTAAAAAGTGATGGTGACATGACTTGAAACCGAGAAAAAGTAGTCGGCTGAATATGTTTAAATGTTTGGCCATGTTTTGGCCGCTTCTCAAAACTGAATAATTTTGTTGTGCTTTATGTAAAACATTTTGCTTTTTTAAAATGCTATAACTGGCTACATCACCTATATTTAAATTTAGCACAGTGTTGATTTGGCAGTCATTATGGAGGAGAAACAGTCTTAATAGCTTTATTTAAAAGGGGATGTTGATAGAATACATCACATGTTCAATGAATTCTAATGCTCCTTGGAGCTTTTCTTCCCTCCCCGGCAGGCTCATGGCCAGAAGCCCTAAAAACTTTACAATTTTCCTGTCCTTCCACCACCCTCACCCTCAGCTCCCTGATACCTCCTCTGTAGCCCATCTGTCTGTCCTCCTAGCCAGACACCAAGGGTAAGGTCCAGGGAGCTGTAAAGGGCTGGTTTGTGTTTGGTTAGTAGTGCAGAGAACCATGTGAAAAGCTTAATTTCAAAGGTCCAGGGGGGGATTAAATCATGCAGGAGGCAGAAAAGAAGGAGGTGGTGTGTGTGTGTGTGTGTGTGTGTGTGTGTGTGTGTGTGTGGGTGTGTGTGTGTGTGTGTGTGTGTGTGTGTGGACTAATCCTCCTCTCTTAGCTGTTGGCGGATGGAGTCAGACA
>JBBPCS010000226.1:5191033-5212938 GCA_037974645.1 Hollardia meadi
GTTCCTTAGTATTAAAAAAAAAAAAAAAAAAAAAAAAAGCATTTCACAATCTTCTGCATTATCAAGAACACGTTAGCAACTCGGTACACCTCAGAATCATTGAGTAGGAAAACAAAAGTACCTAGCACAAATGCAGCCATGTAATTGGAGCTTTGTCCCACTCCGACAACAAAGAAGGTACTGCAGAAAAAGGCCCAGGATGTAGAGAAGGCCTGGATGAAGATGAAAACTGTCTGGATTGCCACGCTAACAAGCAAGACTATTTTTCTCCCATACCTGAAAATTATACAAAGCACAAGTAAAGTGTAAAGTGGGAAAGTCAACCATCCCATCCTCACCCTCACTGCTTTCATCGACATGAAGTTTCCAGCAGCAGGCCCCCCCCCCAAAAAAAGCTTTAATAAACCCACTCTAAACTACCTGCCACCAATTTAACTTTGTATTCAACAGTTTCAGATTGACAATGATCAGTTTTGACGCAATGATCAAATACATACTCTTCCTCTTAACTGTAGTGCTATGAATTCATCTAGATTGTTTTGGCGTGAGTTGCCAAGTTTTGGAGATACGGACTGTAGAGACGTCCGCTTTCTCTCGAAAATAATCCACCGACCTTGTTGTGAGCAGTTTCATGTAGGAACTATTTTCTGTGTCACTCTGCAGGACTACTCATGGTTGAGAGGCTAGCTAACTAAGCTAGTTAACGATATTAACTCACCATTAATGTTTAAATGCTACCCTGTCATGAGCACAAGTTTCTTGGCCATGAGTAAATGCATGTTTTCTTCTGAGCAGTGATGCGATGTAGTTTGGTCAAAAGAGTTCTTACATGAAACTTTTTTTTCCGGTGCTTTGAGCACCACAAGCAAAGTGGATGTATTTCCATTATATTCTATTCTAAAGCCGATATCTCCAAAAAATCGTCAACTCAAACCAAAATAATATAGCTCACAGAGCTCACAACACACATGCCTTTTCTCACACTAACTTTTTGCCTTCCTCTTTCTCCAATGCATTTTTTTTAGTTTAGACGGGCTGAGGCGCAGAGCGTAGCAGGGCAGAACTTTTACGGATTGTCAATGAACGCACCGACCATCATCACACACGTCACTCTTAGGAGATACATCATCTGTTCCACTTGTAAAGTGAGTACAGTACAGTAAGAACAGTAAGCGTGTCAAGTTTTGAAAGGCAAACGCCCTCGTCTTATGCTGTCAAATCTGCATTGTGTCAGACTGGAAGGTGAACTTGCTGTCCCCAATTTCAAGATGTACTTTCGGCCTCATGTGTTGTGCCCGTAATCAGTATGGCTAAGACCCAATTCATTACTTTCTTGGCGGACTCGAGAGGAAAATCTGGCTTTACCTCATCGTCTACAAGACCTAGCATACGCTTATCTATCTCCTAAACGCTAAACAGAGGTACTGGTATCCATATTTTGATAACTGTAATGAGAAGGGTCTTATATCATTTCATGACTTGCAAATATCATTAAATTTACAGTACCTAACTCTTCGTTTTTTCTTTACCTGCAACTTAGATCTTCCATGCATGCCTGTGTGGTTTGTTCTCTGAGCTCGACACTTTGTTACTAAACTCATCTTGTGGCCCTCTTGCTTTTCATCGGGTTTGGGTAAGAGATCTTAAATGTCTTAGTGGAGAGGGGGATTAGTTCACTATCTAGGATAACTTGGACTGCACATCTAAAAACCCTAACCACAAACTTTTTCTTTTTTTTTAAACATAGATTTTTACTTATAATTCAGGGGCCGTATCACAGAAACTTCCTATTGTAATCTAAGATAGGATTTTTCCCATTTTGGAATTACAGAAGCAAATCCTAACTAACTCTAGGAATCCAATCTTATCTTAGGTTAGGAAATCCTAAAAAGTCAATCCAACATCGCTTATTAACTTTAATGTCCATTACCTAGCAAAGGATGCTACTTTTCTCATCACACATTGAAACAAATTTAAAACACATTGAAACATGATCCAAAAATAATGATGGACATTTAACTTTAAGACAGAAGTGTTAGAGGTCGCCTCTTAGAAACTGTACGTAACGGACAGCCACCTCAGTTAACCAGGTCGGCCTCTCTAAAGCTGGTCGCAGTGGCTCGGCCCACTGCAGGATAATGGACCAATGTATCGACTAATGAGCATTTTGTCATCAAACCGAAACACATCGTCAGGGTCTGTCAGAAGCCTCTCTGTGATTAAATTCTGCATGTTGACATTTTGTTTGTGTTGAAAAAGCAATAAAATGGCAGCCACATACGGATTAAACAAGTCAGCTGACACTACCTGGAGGAAAAGTGAAAGTTAGGACGGTGAACAGTCATCCTAAAGTTAGAAGGGTTTATTTAAGATTTTGGGAAGTTAGGATGCTTCTGTAGTTTCCTATTTCAAGTTGAGACAGGAACACTTTTTTTCCTGAATCAGGTCCTAAACCTAGTTACCTGCACGTCAGGAAGTTTCTGTAATACGGCCCCAGTTTCCTATTGTTTTTCTTCTGGGATATTATTTTATTGTTACTCCCCTCATCCCCTAGGCATTCTCGGGGTCGTAACAATCATATATAAAAGTTAGCTTTAAGAGGGAATCTCCTCATTCACTTACCCGTACCCAATGGCTGATGTCTTTTAAGAACATTCCACAAATGGAGCAATCCATATAGCCAGAATTCGTGGAGCTAGAGAAAGGACTGTTCTGGCATGGGCCTCTGCTGCAGCAGATGTTAAACAGATGCTAACCCGATGATGCACATGTATTGTGTATTTTATCAAAGTGCACTTTTGCTGTATCATTGCGATTTTGAGAATTCATGTTTTATATATTGTAGAACTATTTTGGTTTGGGAGGGGAGGGAACTGGTCGAGGTGGGGAGGGGTGACTTTTCTTGGTGTACCCTGATGAAGAGAGACGGACAGTAGAGATCAATTATGCGCAAGAGAAAAAGACAAACTTTTATTTCATATTGACATGATTGATAATGTTTCAACCACAGATGGTCTTCCCCAGGTTAAAGTGAAGAAGTAAACACACCTGTATTTAATAGACAGTTAATGATGAAACATCACAGCATTATCTCCTAATTATAACCGTCAGATAAATCGCTTTGTATTTCATAGTATGCTGGAGTTTTTAAATAGGCATTGTGGCAACTTTCCCGCGCTAGGTCACCAGTAATAATGCTTTTTGGCAAAGACTGGAAGCAAAAGAAGGGAGTAACCATAGCGACGGAGTGGGCTTCAGTATGGTCTACAGGCTACAGCAACTGAAGCCTGCAGACCATACTTCATAACAAGAAGTATGTGAGAGCCCATGGTATCCCAACCACATCTACAGTGTTTGTGTAATTACTCAGACACAGAGGTTCCGCACTGCAGGTTTAATGGAGTATAATATTAATGTAATATTTCGTGGGAGATACGTACCAGGAATAATGTCCTGAAGTATACGTGGCAAGTTATTTAATCAGGAGAGATGATTTGTCATTTCATCACAAATAAATACAAGTGTATGTTCACTTCTTTACCTGAGGATGACCATCTGTGGTTGTAATAATTACAGTCATATCCACATCAAATAAAAGACTTGGGGAGGACAGTAGTAGTAGTTTTGTTGTTGAATGCTTTTCTAAAGTTACCCACTACTCAACCACTACTACTCGAGTCATTTTTATTTTTCAGGAAATATTTTTGTACTCAACTCAAATAGTTGTTTTTATTTTTACCTGAGTAGGCTACTTGTTTTTGCAAATTAACAGTACTTCTACTTGTGTACAGTTTTTCTCTACCTACCTCTGACTACGGGTTGTCTGGGTTATGCATTGCAGTTACGGGTATACTAACCTCTGTGAAAATATAAACCAAAATATAACACCCCCTTCCAATTGTCCCTTTCAATATCAATGATTAAGAGAGATATTCATTGATAGTGACTTGTTCGCCGTGTTGAGATCTGCAAGAGGACATGGATTTAAAGGTTACACCCTGACCTTGGGCGCTTCTACTTCCACCACATGCATGGATTGTTTTTCCATAAAATTTGGAATTTGTTGAGTGACATGTACATTTTGAAAAATCTCAAGTTAATCTCTTTTTCCATAACTTGTCAGAGAACTGTCCCGAAAACAAGGAGCCCAAGAGAATTCCACAGAAGAAGATCGAGGATGTCAGCGGTTTCTTCCAGCTGTCATCACACACCAGGTCCCACTGAAAACACACACACGCACACGCACACACACACACACAGAAAAACAATCCACACATTACCAGTTAGTTAAGTATATATCTAAAACCCTATATGAGGCAATAAATAATCATAATTATGATGCTTTTAAACAAACTATACTACCTTTGTGGAATTTAGAAACTTTCATTAATGTTGACTAAGTGTGGTAATTTTTCTGCTACTGGTTCACTGAATATTGAAAGGTGTCTCCATTATTATGTTCAATGTCTAATGAGGGTGGACAGAATATTAGAAACACCATGCAGAGAAAATGAATGCAAATGGCATTATTTATTTTTTTCTACGTCTGGAAAATATCTCTAAATTCTTTCTAACCTCATGAAGAAAGAGGAAATAAAAGTCACCCTTCTCTCTCATTCACTCTCTAACAGCTAACATAATAACCTAATTGACATATTTTATTCAGTCTCATTCTGAACCAGCATACTTCCTGGACCACTAAGTGACACAAACCTCAGATATTATGGTAGAAGTGTAGACGCTCTTGTCGTACTCCCACCCGTCCAAGCAGCCCTCTGTTGCCACATTAGACAAGTTAACATCAACGCCGGGCAGCAAACCCCTCTCCGAGAAACTCAGTATATCTTCAAGTTTGTATCTTGAGCACTGGCTGGGCACCGAAGCGCCGCTGTGGCTCCCCTCCAGGGGGACGCTGCTGTTCTTCCACGCCAGGGTGAGGTTGACGTGCGCGGGAATGAGGCAGCGATGACGCGGCGTGTCGGCGAGAAACAGGACGGACATCGCGATGAAACCGTTCGGCATGGTGCTCAGACTTAGGAGGTAAAACACCTGCTGCTGGAAACGTCCCCACTCGCCGAGGAAGGCGGTTGCAGAGTCATAGTCGTTCATGTTGTTTGTGGTTGGCTCACCGGGCGCACAATGTTGGGCAGAAAAGGTGTCAAGGAGGGACTCATGGGCATTTCAAAAAGCAGTGTTTTTTATCCCACCCACGTCATATTAACTGATCTTTAAAGGCACAACCTCAGATCCAGATGTGGGCTATACCAAAACATAATATCACTCCCAAAATAGTCATGGCCTTTAAGACAAAAATAAATTATTGTAACTTTTAATATCAATAAACAATGTCATAAATAGCAAAAAAATAATAATAATAAAGTAACAAGAATAGAAAAAAATAGTATATAGATACAAATAAAGTAGGGAATCAAATTACTAAATTGCACAAGTTCACAAATGGAATAATACACTTATAAAGAAGAGAACTTATTTATTACACTATTGCACTTCTAACAAAAATAAATAAATCAATTGCACAAATGCCATCTAACTCCTGACCTTTCTTTCCTTCCTTGATGCAAAGTCATCAATTACGTCATCAAATGAAATCTGTCCAGCAATTACACGGTTAATACTGACGCCCAATTCACCTCGGTGGTGTGCAGACAGGTTTTATATTATTCTTAACGATTTCACACAACCCAGAAAAAAAATCGATGTCCATATACTGTACTTTATTATGAATAGCATTTTGTATTCTCAGCTTGATAAAGAGTGCTTGGCAGTTAAGTTTGGCATTCAGAAGTTTCACAAGTACCTGTATGGACGAGCCTTCGCCATCTGTACAGATCACAAGCCTCTGCTCTCCCTTTTTAACGAGAAGAAGCCCATTCCACACATGGGTTCCCCAAGGGTTCAGGGATGGGCCGTGCATCTCAATGCTTACGAGTGCAACATGGTGTACAAATCAGGAAACCACAATGCCAATGCAGATGCATTAAGCAGACTACCTGTGTAGTTTCTCTCTTACGGCCGTTAAAACCTTTAATGACTGTGTAAACCTTGGCCTTCTCACGATCAAACAACAAAAATCTGGTTTTAATAGCAATTATTTAACAAGATGTGAAAGTCCAAATTAATGATTTTACAGGCTGGTCTCCAACTTTGGTGTAAAACTGGGTTACAAAACAACTAAAAATGCAGATACAGCATTGGGGTATGACACTTTATACTTCACCTTTAGTGATATTCAATAAACGGATAGTTTAGCATGAAACACATTTAGATCAATTGTTTTCTTCTTGTTTGTTTTTTTCCAGACAAAACTAGCTGCGAACTAGCTTGTATAAGTAAAATCTACCATACGGTATATGATAACTATTCCTCCTGAAATAAATGAGGGTAAAGATCAGATAAATATGTCTGAAAGCCTGATGTCAGTCCCCTGTATTGGTAAGCATTTGTCTTGCTACAGTGCTCTTGATACTTGCTTGCATGGAGAAATTCATTCCTAACTTGGTTTAGAGGGAACCTGCCCTTTGTCAGGACTGTCACATGATTATAATAGCTTGGTTAGAGTAAATCATTTAAGCTCATTATCCACTTATGAGAAACTGGGTTTGGATACAGCCACTAACTTGCATGTAAACATCTTTAGTATTGATTTACATTGTTTTCATCAGTAGACTTGATGATTTTTTGTCTGCGTGTCTTCACTGATAAAAGACCACAGATAACATTGGCTTAATCATGTCATTAATTAAGGTCCCCTTTGTGCCTTTAGCTCATTTGAAACATTATTGATCATCTTCCTATGAGGTAGTTCCTGCAAGTGATGATTAAACTGATCGATAGTGTGTGTGGTCTGAAGTAGCACAGTAGACCAAAATCGGTCGTAAACTCAGGAAATATACAAGTGAAAAGTAACCAGTAACTAGTGTTGTCAAATAAATGCAGTGGAGTAAAAAGTACAAAATTTGATTCCAAAATGTATTGGAGTAGAAGTATTAGGTAGCATAAAATGTAAACGCTCAAGTAAAGTACAAGAACCTTATAATTGTACTTGTACTAGAGTAAATGTACTAAGTTACATGACTTTAAGCATGCAGCAAACATTTATGCAACAGACTACAATGTAACTGTAAAAGTAAAGGTAGTTTTCCCTAAATAAGCCATGTTAGCAGTGTATTCTAAATGTAGTTAAATTAACAATTCAAAGCCTGATTGTTACAGTTTCTGCTAAACTTCACATGGAGGCCTCTTGCCTATGCAGTGTGGCTTAAAAATAGACCAATGGGAGTCTAACTGCTTAGCAACATTTAGAGTACAGGCACATGAACTACTTTGGGGTATTTAAAAGTGTGGAATGTTTGGAGAAAACACCACTCTGACCACAGAGGTGCTGGGCCGAGTGCATTGATTGGCCACTCTGCAGCGTTTGATCATTTTTCTTTCAGTAAATCAAATCAATCAGTGATAGAGCTGGCATTTATTAATCTCAGATAAATTGCGTCCCTGTCCGCCCCTGAGCTGAGAGACAGTGGGTCCAGCGGTCTTAAGTCACAAGAGGATGAAAAGTCATCTCTTTGAAAAGGGGGTTTATTACTGGACTGAAAACTGAAGTTTTTCCTTTGTGACTCCGGCCCACTGAGAGGCCAGCTCAATCTGCCCCACAGAGAGCTCAACCCTACCACTCTGGTACTAAGCTGAACACTGAAGAGGGATACCACGTCTCATACTCTGAAGAATTTTACAGGAATTATTTTCTCCCTCCTATAAAAAATGGGAGACTATGATGAAGACACTGCATTCCTTGGTCAGAGTGGTCCTTATTTCTGGACCACATTTTTCCTCCTCAACATTGTTTTTATCTCAACTGGATTCAACGGACTTTACATTGTCTTTGTTGGGGCAGCCCCGAAACACCACTGTCTCATTCCTGACGTTAATTTAACTGAGCAGTGGAGGAATGCCATCATTCCCGTCACGACAGTGGATGGTGAGGAGGTGCAGAACCAGTGCAGCAGATATAAGCTGGCTGTGGTGAGAAATCTCTCCGCTGAGGGATATTTTCCTGGAAGGGATGTCAACCTCACCACTCTGGAGCAGGAAGGGTGTTTAGATGGATGGAACTACAGCAAAGAGATCTACCAATCCAACATAGTCACTGAGGTCCGTATGAATGTGTGTTTTCTGTGTGAGTTGTTAGCTGTGGGAAAATTCAATTCAGAAAGTTGTCGGTATGCCCTTTTTTGTTTGTTTGAAATGTCTCTGATTCACATCTTCTTGTTCTTTTTTACAGTGGGACCTTGTTTGTAATAACCAGTGGAAAGTTCCCTTTGCATCCTCAACTCTCTTTGTGGGATACCTCCTTGGGTCCCTAATCTCCGGCCAGTTTTCTGACAGGTATCTTATCCTTATTTATCAGAGAAATTCCCTGAAACATATACTCACAGCATCATAGTCATAGCAATATGAACCATACGTTTACTTTATCCTTATTACTGACAGTATTGAGAAAGTGAGGACTTCACACTGTAGTGAATGTTACGGGAGGATGGAAGTTGTCCTTTTAACAGCTCCATCTACTGTTGAAGTTGAAGGGAGGATTTTCTTTCACTGAGTTTGAGGTCTTCTACTTTGATGGCATCCCCAGTCTTACAGTGATGGTTTCCCAAATAATAATAAAAAATAAAAAAAACAGCTTTTTGTGTAATATTGATGGTAGAGGGTGTTATAATTGGTCCTCAGATGACAAAAGTTGCCAACTCTGCTAAACATTTATGGGAAGAGATTAATATTTTTACCATAAGATCAAACAATCATGTCCTTGGTCTGTTACTGCTCTTTGTTATGGTTATTGGTCCAATTTAGAATTTAAATGCCTGAATAGTAGTTATCAAGTTGTGTTTTATTTCAGCATTGTCTTTCTAATTGTGCTTCTTGCCCGTGGAAACCAAATGCAAATTAGCTCAATCTAAAAAAAAACCAAACATCGTCTGTCAGATGTAGCACCGAGATGTTGATCCTGACAAGTGTGAGAAGATTTTAGATTATTTTTAGAATTTAAAGCATTTGATGTTAGTTGAGGTAAGGATTCGGCTTTGACAGATATTAGCGTTGTGTTCCTTTGTTTGTAGAAAAGCAGGGGGCTCAGGACAAAGCAGTGTGGAGCACTGTTTAACTATTCAGCTCTTTAACAGCTGTGAAAACTGTGTGCACAATAGTTGAGAAAGTGGGGGTGAAAGGCCTTTGACGCTTTAGAGCTTTTTGATCATTGTCACATGATTTTAAAGACTGAAATGAAGCTGTTGAAGTGTAGACTTGTATGTTGTGTAAGTTCTTTTTCTTAAATTGTGCATTTAAACTGGCCTCTACTAACATATCCTTTATGAGGTCAAGCAACAGACCAGTTTTTAGTGTTTTAAGTTCTGGGGTTGTGGTGCTGTGGCCATCTGTAGGTTAAGGGCGCAGTACCTTGTTATGGCATAGATCTTCTGAAGAGCACCATCTGAAGTGCATAGCAGATAATGAAGAAAGTTTTAGTACAGACCTGCAATAGGTTTATCTTTAACAAAAGGACTGTCTTTACTAGTCTTCTTGTAATTAATTAATGGGTCATTATCTGCCAGTGCCAAGAAAACTTTACTTGTAAAAACTTTTAACTTCCCTTAAGTAGAACAAAATGTGTATAAACTGTAGTTTTTAAACCCTGAAAATATGTCTTTGGATTGCTGTAAGTCACCTGATCAAACGTCATGTGGCATGATAATAGCATACTGGTTGGCTGTTGCATAACCCCGTTGCAAAAATGTTTCAACTTAACGCAACCGAGTTGCATGCAGTTTCCCGGTACGTGCAGGGAAGAGCGGAAAAAAAACGTGACATACAAAGCTCTTCTCTCGTTGCTGGCTTACTGAGCTTTCAGTCTGGGCTTAGTGAAACAAAAAATCAGTTCAGATTGAAATGAGGTATCCAGTCAATAACATTCCTTGGCTTGTTGTTAATGATCACTTTCGCATCTCCTCAGTTGAGGGGTTTTACAAGCAATCACAAACATGTTTTTTTGTCGATGATGTGCCATTCTTTTCATTCAGGTTTGGGAGGAAGAAGATCGTTTTCATCTCTCTTGCGGCCCAGTGTGCCTCAGTCCTGCTTCAGTCCTTCTCTTATTCATGGAGGATGTTCTGCATCATGTTCCTCTTTGTTGGAGCCTCCCAGGTTTCCATCTATATGTCTGCATTTGTACTAGGTATGAATTGTAAACCACTCCTCATCCTTTGTTAATCAGAAATTCTTGTCAACTACAATTTCAGAATGACTTTTACTGTCTAATGATTTATTTATTTATTTTTAAATCTCTTGCTCACCACCAAACATTTACATTTTATTTTGTCTTGGACAGGAACGGAGGTGTTAAGTAAAACTATGCGAGTGATCTTCACAACTCTTGGCGCCTTTCTTTTCTATTGCATTGGGTACATGACACTACCCTGGATTGCATACGGCATCAGAGAATGGAGGACTCTACTTGCCGTTCTGTCCATGACTTCTGTGGTCTACATCCCATTGTGGTGGTTCGTTTCCCATACTACTGATTTTTGAAACCAATATTTTGTGCGTGAATTTCATGGTCCCATAGTCAGCATCCATGGCATAACTGATATGAAACCACCTGGATTGCCGACCTTCATTGTAAATCTAAATTGATTGTGCAGGTTCATCCCAGAGTCTCCTCGGTGGCTGATCACTCAGGGACGAGTGGAGGAGGCGGAGGCCATACTGAGAGATGCTGCAAGGAAAAATAAAGTCGATGCACCAGTGGTCATTTTTAGAGAGACTGTGGTGAGGGCTTTTTTAAAGTGGTCATTTATTGAAATTATTAATTATTAATTGTTGTATCATTTGTAAATTATTTTTACTGTTATGGGCAGAAATTAGTTTTTTTTTCAGACATAGCATCTTCACATGTGACTCTGGGAATGGAAATCTCATCAACCTTTGACATAAAACAAAATGTCATTAATTTGACAGCTAAAGACATTATTTCCGTTTCCCCACATTTCATTTGAAATTAAGAATACTTAATTATGAATACTCTTACAATTTCACAGTTATGTCTGCATCAACTGTTCCTTGGTCAAAGCCTAAATTGAATCTGTTCATAGCATATTTGAGATATTCTGTGTGCAAGTCTGACCACATACATTTTCTTCTTTCCACTGGTTTTCGCTGCAGTCAGTGCTTCCAAACAGAAGATACAGCATGCTTGATATTATGAGATCCAAGAACATCAGAAACATCACACTGATGTGTCTCCTTCTGTGGTAAGTGGTTGTTTTTTTCCCCTCAACAATTTTCAAACATTTTCTAAATATATGAGACAGACATCTGTTCATAACTATAAAGCAAGAAATCTTTGTCTGTGTGTATGTCCTCCGAATATCTCATCATCGAATATCATTCATCCAATCTACTTGCTGAAGCCCAAAGAAGTGCAGCGTTAAGTGTGAAATAGTTGACAACCTGTAAACTCAGACCAATTGCATTAGTTGTAAATCATCTCATATGATGCTAATCACTAATCCAATCTGCGATAGCAAAGACGGCTGCACCCGGTCAGAGCATGGATGAACTGCAGCTAAAAAACCTCACCCATGGTCACTTAAAGTGTGGGAGTATCAAGACAGAGGCCCAACAATGTGGTGCTCTATAAGGGCTGCAAATTGGAAAAGACTTATCACATCAGTACAAATGCTCTGTATGAAGCACCAACAGCAAGACGGCACTGTCCTGTTTACTTTTTTATCCCCACTGAACCATGATAACCATTTTGAAGTCGAGTACTGAATTAAAAATCCTCCGGTTCAGGTAAAATCATACGGTGATTAAATTTATTTGCATGTGTCATAGCAATTATAGGTCCAGTATTTTTCTGATCAGGCATCTGACAAATAGGGTCTATTATTATTAGGCTGTTATTAAGATCATAACACAGCAAAGACATGAAAATGAGATGATGATTTAATAAAATATTAATGTGGCAAGTTTGGGATAATTTTGAGGGTGAATTAATTGTTTTATTTTTATTTATTTTTTAAACTTAAGACTAAACAAATTGGTTGTTAGATGATTGACTAATTGAAAAAAGAATCGTTACATTAATCAATTAAAAAATAATCATGAGGCCAAGCAATTCTGAACAGGCACACTTTGAACCAAGTGTATTACAACAGCAACAAACTAGAAGAAAAATGTAAAATTCAAAAATGCAATTCCTGACTTTTATTTGAACGCAAATGCCCACATTAATCCCAGTTTTCTTTTCTTTTCAGGATGGCAATAAACATTGGGTATTTTGGATTGTCCCTGAACACCTCCAACCTGAGTGGCAATCCCTTCATGAACTGTTTTTTATCAGCTTTTGCTGAGGTCCCCGCCTATGTCGTCTCTACTTGGCTGCTGAAGAAATGTCAGAGAAGATCTCTTCTGTTCACGTTCCTCGTCAGCGGAGGAGGAGTTCTTCTTCTCATCCAGTTCATCCCTGATAGTAAGACTTCTTTTGTGTCATTTGAAATCACAGTGTGGGAGTTCGAGAGTTTGGAGTTCAGTATCTTGCTCAAGGACACTTGGACACGTAGACTGTAGGTGTCGGGGATCGAACCATTGGACGACCACGCTACCACCTGAGCCATAGCCACCCCAGTAATAGTGTTATCTGTAGTAGAGCAGCATAATGTGGGCACTGTTTTTAGCAGTTCCAGTTGATTTTTTACATTATGAGTACTAGAAATGAAATCCCCTTTGTATTTGAGGTGGAGGCACAAGTCTCTGAGACATATTTCACCGCCAAACAAAATAGCTTGATATAAAGGAGAGTGTGAAAATGAATATTACATATTATAATATATAAAAACATGATGAACATGCTTGCTGTTTACATATCTTTGTTCCGTTGGTGACATGACCCTTAAAAAGAGGCACACTGACTTTGCAGCAATGGTGTATTCAAACCGCCAGGCTTTCTGAAAAGCTACTCAACATAATTTCACTATACACTATAAATACATTTCGCATCCGTGTGACCCTTGTCCAGTCAGAAATCTGATATTCTTTATGAAGAAGAGATTATGGTCAACCTTTGGTTTAGTGTATAGCTTGTCACAAAATACCTGGAAAAGCTGTTTCCAAGAAGTAGGCTGTGCAAATGTGCATGCGAAGTAGTTATGCAAAATACTCCGAAATTTGATTGCAGGCAGTTTTACCGCATATGTAAATTAGACACGTGAAGAATATATAAGTGACATACTCTTACAGGAAGAATAATGCAATATCTGTAAAGAAATTACTGTGTTACTACGTATCAAAGTATATTTTTAAGTACATACAGTGTGCTGCAGTGCTGCAAAGCATTAATATACTGTATGACAACAGTGTTTTCTCAGATGGTACTTCACTGATTTTTGGGTAATTAGGGAGTGTAACGCTTATGCTCCTGTATGTTATACCTGCTCTTTTTAGGTTAGATGACATTGTTCAGGTACTCATTTGCAGAGCAAATTATATACAGTAAAAGCCTGAAGATAAAAATCAACCAACGCACACTGAGGTGACTTTCGCTAACACGTTTCGCCCATAGCTTAGGAAGCCACGGGCAAAACGTGTTGTTCGCTCTTATTAAAATCAAAGTAAAGTCACTTCAGTGTGCGGTGGTTGAATTTCATCTTCACCTTGTATATTCCTGTGACCAACCAGCACCTGGTCACTTGTGCTGGCTGTGCAATGGGGATTTCTGCTCATTATATAAAAGCCTTTCTGTCGCAATGGAAACCCTGTTAGGTCGAAACTGGTAAGTGTATAATATGCCAGACTAAAACAAACTTATGATATAAATCTTCTTCTTGCTCTGCCTAAGAGGCCCTAATGTTTTCTTTTCTGTGACCAGTTTTGTCTTCTTGAGTTCTTTCGCAAATCACTCCAAATATCTTCTTACTCTCCTCTCCTTCAGCGCTTCACTACGTTGCTCTGGCACTGGAAATGACTGGGAAGTTTGGTTTCACCATGGCCTTCAGCATCGTGTACATCTACACCGCTGAGATTTACCCCACTGTACTCAGGAACGTCGGCATGGGAATGTGCTCCTCTGCTGCACGCATTGGCAGCATCACAGCCCCATATGTCATCTATTTAGGTATGTAGAGGTGGAGTACAGTATCTCACAAACACAGGCACTGCAATAATGTTTTTGCTCCTGGGTGCCCAAATTAAGTTATCACCACCAAGGTCATGACTGTCACAAAATCACTTTTATTGCATTTGCTTTGTGATGCAGGTTGCTGTCAAAATGCAACACTGCTTTTTTCCAAATTAGAACAGGACACCATACCAGCACACAGCCTTGAGGTGTCCGCAACATAACACTACATTGCTCAAGTGTATAATTGTTGAATACTAGACAACTCACACACACACATAGACGCAGATGTATTTATTTTTTCATTCATTCAATCATTAACTGCTGGCCTTTCCCCTGGGTGCTCAACCTTTTTGGTGGGTGCTCAAGCACCGGAGTCACCCATGTGAGCGGCGTGTATGCTCACAAAGAGAGTTGATATACTGTATGTCTCTAAAAGAACAAGAAAAGTCTGCATATAGGGCGGTATCAGTGATATGTACAAATATTTTGAATGTTGATCTATATTTATGAAAAGATTTTGTCATTTTTTTCATGTAGAAATTTGCTCCTTTGTCATTTCCAGGTACTTATAATAAGGTTCTGCCTTATATTCTCATGGGAAGTCTCACAATTGCCTGCTCTGTGGTGAACTTCTTCCTACCGGAGACCCTTAATAGAGATCTTCCAGAAACAGTGGAGCAGATGCAAGAATGTCAGGGGTAGGTGCATTTCACTCAGGTCACTGTGTTCACATATTTTTCAGGTCGGCATTCAGAACGCACTTGATTAGGTAAGCTAAACTCCCTAACTCAGACACATGAGAACTAAGCTAACAGGAAGTCACATTATATTAATCCGTAATGAGCTTTACAGGGGGGGAAAAAACATCTCTTTGTATCCATCAGAAAGACCTGGTCAAGAATGTTTGACTTACTGATATGATGATACAAATCTTATTCTATTTTGCTGGCTCCATATTCGGCTATGACTGTCCTCAACAACAGAGAATTAAAGAAAAGAAAAAAAGAGCACAATGAAAGAAAAAAAGAGACAAGTAGAAAATATAAATATGTCAACTCCCAATCGTACATCTGTGGTAGCTGTATTGTTCATTTACTATTTCTAACATTGTGTTTCTTTTAATCACAGGCTATGCAGTGGACTAAAAAAGAAGAAATATATTGAAAATGGAAGAAGTAGCAGACCCCTACAATACGAGTCCAAACATGATGTGCAGTCTCTTAATCCATAGTTTTGTCAGTGGCCTTGTTTCACTTTTAAGACTGCAGACAGACAATAGAATGAACATTTCTCTTGTTTGAAAGTAATTATTTGAAATCTGAAAATAAAATCCAAAACATGCCCAGTGGAATCCTCAAGTCCCCATCAAAGAAATGTGTTTTTTTTATGATTTAAAAAAAAAAAAGTTTTTAAAACTTATTTTTTTACTCGATTAAAGTTTTTTTTTAAAGAAATGTTGCCAAAAAAATTGCCAATTTTTTTAGATCTTTTTTTTTTGTATGAAATTGGAATCCCTTGCTGATTGGTCTCCAATTTCTGTCACACAATATATGAAATTAAAATATGATATAATACACAACCTGAGTTGTTTCGTCTTTTATAAAGAAAATCACATCCTGAAATAAAATGGTTCTCTGTGTGTCATCGTTGTGTTAGCTCTTGTCACTTAGCAATAGATTGGCATTTTAGGAAACATTTGAGAAAAATGATACCACTCATGTTTGTACTCTAAATATAAGGCTATAGCCTGTTAGCTTAGCTTAGCATGGCATTAAGACTGTCCAAAGTTAACTAAAACCATCTACCAGTTTCTCTATAACTCACTAATTAATGCATTATATCTGGTTTATTAACAAGTAAATTCAATACAATTTATATAATGTAAACTGAGCAAATGAATGAAAAGTGAAAGTCGAGTGGGAGAGGATTAAATTCCCAGCAGGTTGATGATCCTAAACTATGTTGTAATGCCATTACAGGCATTAAAACATAGGCATCTCTGAAGTCCAAGGAAGAGCAAAGATTCCACTGAGCATGTTCAGAAGATTTTGAAAAGGTGACACCTTTTGGACCCAGGAGCCTGCTCGCATGAGGATTTCAAATCTGAAAAACAGCGAGGCCCTCACAGACCAGCTTTTCTCATGAAAAACAGATTCAAACATTTCTACCTACCTTTAAACTATCTGTCTTAAAAGCAGGTGTCAATAATGTTTTACCTCTTTTCAATAATTCCTTGGAGAAGAAAACATCTAAATCTAATAAGTATATTTGAAATCATTTTATATCACAACAAATAACAAATGTTGTTTGCTTAGCCAATTAAACTAGCTAATGTCTTGAAGCCTTCTTTATCTAAAATTATTTTTTGTGGCTATTAACCTTTATCTGGACAGGACACCTTGGAGAGATTGACAGTAAAAGAGAGAGAGAGGGGATGACATGCAGCAAAGGCCCACAGGTTGGAATCTAACTAAGGCTGCTGAGGATTTAGCTCCTGCACGTGTCACGTGCTCCACCAGGTGAGCTACCAGGACGCCAAAGCCTTCTTTATCTTTATCTTGAAACCAGTCTGAAAAAAAATATATTAATGTTTCACTCTGCTAGGAAATGATTTACCCCCTTGGGTTCAATAATTCCTTGACTGATGATTCCTTGTATTACATGTTAAATAATGAATATAATTTTCTTAGTAAATCTTAAAAAATGTATATTTGAAAGCATTTTGTAGCACAACAAATTGTCCAGTGAGCTTAACTGGTGTTCTATTTTTTCCACAGCGTATGAACAGTATCTGTGTAACCTCCCACTTCCGATGAAGCTGGCATAAAAACAACAGAACTCACCTTTATGGCTCAAACGCATGTCATAGAGCTATAGAGCACTCTTTCCTCTGTTCCTTTTTTTAAATATTAATGATTTTGGTGAAGTAATGGGCAACTTAAAAATTAGAGACTATGACAGTATTACATCTTTTCTTGGATCTTGGGGAGCATTTCAGCGAAGAATATTTTTAGCACTGGCCATCAGCATCTTACCGAATGGCTTTATTGGCATCTATATAATATTTGTTGCTGCTACCCCACCTCATGAGTGCTATATCCCTGAAAACTACAGCATCATTGATATGTGGAGAAATGTGACGATACCACTGGAAACAGTCGATGGCATTGCGAAGCGCAGCTCTTGCTCAAGGCTTAACCTGGAACTTGTCAAGAGTGAAATTCCTTTGGAGAGCTGTCTGGATGGTTGGACATACAGCAAGAATATCTACCAGTCAACCATTGTCACAGATGTAAGTCATAAGTAATCAATTACCTTCCGTTCAAAAATTTTTCAAGGTTTCCAAAACTAAAGGTATTTAGTAGCCTTTTTAGATATGTCTAGTTTTCAAGTATACTGTAGTTAATATAATCAACTGTAGAAAGACTCACCAATTTGTTTTTTTAGTTTGCATATTCGCAAATGTGGTAATTAATTATCTCAGACGAAAGTTTATTTAGAGAGTCCAACCATAATCACGGTACAGCAAAATGGCAGCACTCCAGTTACAATAGCACTTAGCAGGGTCAAAGGCTGAACTTTCTTTCATACACACCTATTTATGGACATAAAATTAAAGAGTTCCCAGTATGTGTGTATTGTAATGGGCTGGGTGTCACTTTAGTATAACAGTAGCATCTGTCTGAACTGCTGCTAATTATGCTTCTGCTACTACCAGCACCAAAGTATTACCTGTGTGACTACTATTGCCACAACTAATAGCACCAAGCTTCTGATTACATTGCTGCAACTACCAATAAGACTGATAATACTATTAGTGTGACTACTGCTGCTGTTGCCAGTCTAATCTCTCCAGCAAGTTTTCAGTCTAACCTGGGTTTTTCTCTTAGTTGGACATGCCTGGAAAAACCTCCAAAGGGAGGCATCCAGGAGGCACCTTAATCAGATGCCCAAACCACCTCAGACACCATGGCCTCAGACTTGGAGGTGCTGACTCTCATCCTGGCTTCTTCACACATAGCTGCAAACTGCCCCAGTGCTTGCTGTAGGTGACAGTCTGTTGAAGCCAACAGAAACCATATTATCTACAAACCGCAAAGACACAATAATGAGGTTCCCTAAATGGACACTCTACTCACCCCAGCTGCGCCTTGAGATCCAGTCCATGACTATCATAAGCAGGATCAGAGACAAGGGACATGTTGGTGGAGTCCAATGCTCACTTAAAACGTGTTTGACTTTGTGCCAACAATATGGACACATCTCTCCTTGGTTATACAAGGGCCCAAAGGGCTCGTAGCAACAGCCCCGGTACCCCATACTCCCGCAGTACTGCCCACAGGGTTCCCCAGGGGACCTGGTCATGAGCCTTCTAATGTACACATGTAGATCAGATGGGCAAACTCCCATCAACACCTCAGCAAACTCACATGCATAAAGAGCAGTTTACTGTTTCAAGGTCAGGACATAAGTATTCATTGCTGCGCCTTCACTGCAAGTCAGCAGTTCTCAGGTCAGCTTAACACAGCCTGAGCCAAGCCCTGCTTTCCCTTTTCCATAGCCTCCCCAAAACTCCTCCTACATCCCAGTTTTTGCTCCCGGCATTCCTGAAGCTGCAGCCCTTCTTGCCTCCTAGTACCTGTCTGGGAGATGCCTGAACCAATCAAGCCCAAATGCCTCCTTCTTTAGCTTGGCAGCTTCCTTCACTGTTGGTGTCCACCAGAAGGCTCCTAGGTTGCCACTACGACAGGCACCTAGGACGTTTTGACCATAGCTCTTACCAACTGACTCTGCAAAATTCCTCTGGCGGTGGGACCTCATGGACAGGAGCCTCTGTCATATGTTCTCAGTTCACACTCACTACACATTTGGGTTTACCAGGTCCTTTACCAGGCCAACTGATTCAGCTCACCACCAGGTGGTGATCAGTTGGCAGCTCTACTACGCTCTTCACCCAAGTGCCCAAGACAAGACGCAGGACTGGTGAAACGACCAAAGGTTCCAGAACCTATTCTATGTGTAGGCTAGAGGTGAGTAAATCTAGATCTAGTTGGTACAGCACCACCTCATGTACAGCTTCCAGGATCACAGGGACACACAAACTCTTCCACCATGCTAAAGTGGCGATTTTTGGGGGGGTCCACATGAGATAGGTGTCACTAATATTTACAATGTTAGTAGCTATAACCGAAACTAAAATATTGAGAAAATGTGTGATTTTGCAGTGGGACTTGGTATGTGACAATGGATACAAAACTCCGCTGACCACCTCTATCCATTACGTTGGTGTGCTAGTGGGATTGTTTCTCTCAGGCCAGATATCTGACAGGTTCGCACAGTACACAGTATTGTCTGAAATCTTAACAGTCTAGTTTTGCTGTAAGAAATGAAAAGAAATCATGAAACTTACTCAACTACAAACTGCGTTTCTTACCCAGGTATGGAAGGAGGCCAGCACTATTTGTCATGATGATTCTTCAGACGGTGTCAGTCACAACACAGATATTCTCCCCGAGCTGGGAGGTCTTCACCCTCATTTACTTCTTTGTCGGGGCAGGAGGATTCTCCCACTATACCATTGCATTTGTGTTGGGTATGTTTTCCATTAAGTATTTCAACATGCAGTATTTGATACTGCTCTATGTGTTTAGGTACTGTAAATCGTAATGGCCCATCATAACTTGTAGGTAAAACACCAACAAAAAAGAATTTAACATACTGGTTCAAAACATATTGGGGACCGAAATAAAAATATATAAATATGTGTTGTGTACAAAAGTCTGCAAGTGTGTTGTATATCATATGTGTAATGCAGGCTTTCAAAATACAGGTTGATGCATTATTAATTGAAAATTACTCTTGGTATTAAAAAGGCTTACAGTAGCCCTTGCCTTTGACAGTGCCATCCTGGGTGTGCCTCCCATCTCATACTAAAGTTCTGCATCAACATTCTTACAAAGATGATCTGGACGGCATTACGAATCCTGTGAAAATGTTGTCTGCTGATGCAAAATAGTTGCGCATGATGCTGATTTTTTAAGATATTTGTTTGCGTTAACCCTAAATGGAACTGACTGACAATGCAGCACCCAGAAACTTTCTCTGTCTCAGATTTATTTTGATAAGCTTTCCTTAAATTATTACACTTACAGGTACAGAAACGCTAAGCCCAAAAGCCAGAGTGGTCTTTGTTTCCCTTGGGGTTTTTATGAGCTCCGCTTTGGGTTATATGGCAATGCCAGCTGTGGCTTACTTTCTCCGTGATTGGCGGTTGCTGATGATTCCCATGGCTGCCTCTGGCTTGATCTACATTCCCCTGTGGTGGTAAGAATATTCATACTGAATTTTGATCACTGAAGTCCGTAGAATTCATCCACTGGGAGCCATGAATGTCTGTACAGAATTTCATGACAATCCATCCAATAGTTGTAATATATTTTCACCTTATTAAGTATATTAGGTAAATTGGTCAATTTTCACACCAAGGAAGTAAAAGAAGAAATTCTTCAATGGACTGTAGATATTTTGTGTGTAACTCATTTGACATTTTTGTGTTTGTTTTAATTTTTAATTTTTTCCCTGCTAGATTTACCAGGTGTGGCTGTGTTTCCTGAGATGTTGGGGAAGTTTGGAGTTACATCTTCATTTTGTGTGGTGTACGCCATTTCAGCAGAGCTCTTCCCCACTGTTATCAGAAATACGGCAATGGGGTGTTGCTCCATGACTGCTCGTATTGGAACCATCGTCTCCCCCTTTATCATTTATCTGGGTCAGTATATTTAGTTTTCTATTTTGAGCATTTAGCCAGCGAGTTAGTAAGTTTCAAACATTTAATTTTCAAAGTAGCATGGTATATTTGGGTTTTGTTTTTTTTAATCAAAATTGCACATGGTATTAGTTATTCTAATGTTCTAATTTATGGTTTCTGTGCACTTCTCTCAGTATTTTTGGCTTCTTTTTTGCAGGACAATACTACAAGTGAAAAAGTGAAATTAATTGTTGCCTTTCCTTTTCTTGTATTTTTCTGTTATAGTTTAGTACATCTTGTAAGCCCCATTGTGAACTGTTCCACAGAAGTGCGACATAAACAGTTAGTTGTTGTTTTGCTTTTACATGAGCAACAAGCCATGACAAAGACACATAGTTGACCGATGACCTTTGATATCACGCTGTTACACTGTTGCTAAATGTCCTCTCAATGTTCAAACAGGGGAAGCGGAAAAAAAGAAAAGGATGCTGAAAATGAAGAGAGGCACTGCTGATTATCACACCAAAGAATCCAAATTATAGGTACTTATGATTTTGTTTGTCTGTATTTTTGATTTTAGTTTTGTTCTTTTTTTTAGTTTCCAAAGGTTCTATCATGAAACATCAATGATGGTTTGTAACAAGAGTGCAAGTGATATATTTTAATACCATTTTTCCTAACAAGTTAACCATATGCGCTCTGATTTTGGATCTGACAAATCATAAGAGTTACACATATATTGTTTTATCATTTTAAATCACTTATTATTATAAAGGGATGTAAACATGAACACATCAATAATCTTTAGCCATTAATACACAGTTGTATACATTATTAGGGACAGGGCTATTCTGCAAAATTATTATCTTTACTTTTATTTACTTAAGTATAAATTGATGCCAATAAATGTGTACCTTTCTTAAGTAAAAATTTAAATGCAGGACTTTTACTTGTAACAGA
>JBBPCS010000226.1:5225653-5247263 GCA_037974645.1 Hollardia meadi
ACACACACACACACACACACACACACACACACACACACACACACACACACACACACACACACACACACAGTTTACTGACACATAGTAAGTATTTAACACTAAAGGGACAGTTCACCCTAAAAAAAATCCCCTCTTTAACCATCATAACATGTCCGTGTCTTTAACCTATACCTAGTTTAAGCTTAAAACAGTGGAGCATTTAGCAGCTAACAAGCCAGCTATTGCTAGAGACCAAAAACAGAGTGACAGGGACTTAAATTCATCAAGTGGCCAGAAACACAAACCCAAATGAATGACAAAATTGCTGCGTAATGTAAATAAGCAATTATTCAACATATATTATCTTAAAAAGTGATGATATGTCAATATTTTGTTCAGTCTGAACCATCAAACAGCCCCTTTAAGAAGTGACGATGAACTTAAAGATAAAATGTCGTCATTTTCAAGGACTAAAACTCAAATTGGTCAGATGGGAAAATGCACAGATACACATTATTCTAAACAATAAATTCACGCACAAAATATATTGTCTGTGTCCGTTTGAAGGTGTACGAGGCGTATGGCCAGACAGAGTGCACAGCTGGTTGCACCTACACCACACCTGGAGACTGGACCCCAGGTGAGTGTCAGTGTTTATGCAACACGCCTGGGAAAGTGAGATATACCCTTATCTCGGGCAGACTCTCTGAACTTGTTTACTTAACTAGAGGCTCGGTTCAAAGGTCTAACAAAAGTTTCATGTGGTTGAGTCATAATTTGAAGGAATAAAGGATTGCTGTGCTTGGACAGTGTTTAATGGAGGCCAAAGTTTAGGATTGCTGCTATGCGGCGCACTGTGGAGTCACAGCCGCTCAGATAATAACACAGCTGGCTTCATCAGCTCCGCTTGTCCATTTACACAAGTGGATTGAGGGAGAAAAAAAGGAGAGGCCTGGATGGGTGAGCATCACAGAGGAGAAAGAGCTGTTAGGCCACATTAGTAACACTCATAATGCCTGCTGAGGCGATTGCCAACATCAACAGACGAGTGGAAAAGACAAGCAGCAGCCAGACCTGCCTGTATTTACCCTCTAGTGTGCTGCAATGTTGTGTAATTTTCCACATGACCTCCTATGAAGCCTATGATTGTCTGTCTGATTGAAAAATAGATGGTATTTTTTAGAGTTAAACCAAAGTAAACCAGTGCATTTTAACACGTCATGTTGTTTCTCATTTCAACTTTACATGCAAAAACTATTTAATCTGTCTTTTGAGGGTTAATTTAAAAAAAACAGTATGTACATGTATTATTACCAAGCATACACTATACCACATATACACAAATGCATTTAATCCTTTATTTGAATAGGTAGTCTCATTGAGCTCAGGATCTTTTTTTTGTGTGTGTACATAAAACAAACGTATACAATTTAAGCACAGACAAAGGCACAGATAATAAAAAATAAATAAATAAAAAAGAAGCAGATTGGTGTGTGTGATTACAAATTCTTAAGTACAACCTTTGGCAATGTTTAAATTAAATAAGACAATGTAACTTCATATTCTTTTAAGGCTCATTGTTTGTATACAGCATAGATTCAGTATTTATTCATTTATTAATTAACTAATTAAGTCTACTGTATATATAATTTATATATACAGTATATATAATATATATTTATATACAAATTCAAATTCATATGGAAATGCAAGATTCTGACAGAGAGGGGTCAGTTTTACAAATAGCATGACAGATTAACTTCCCAAGGAGGTGCCTTATTCATTGAGATGAATATCTTTTGCACTTGCACTAAATTTGTAAACTGCACATCAGTTTTCTTGTTTTTTTAAAATGTAATTTTATTATTTGTTGGTTGTTGATTTGAGCCAGATTCCTGAGGTAGAGATGTGTAGCAGCAGTTAGAAGTTTCACCGATGATTAGTGCATGATTACTGACCAATGAGTCAACCGGAAAGTTGATCACCAAGAATGTACGCCAAAGACCTCCACACTGTTTTTTCCCCAAAACACGAGTGCATTCAAGTTTTTGCTGCCCATGTCTGCCTGAACACACAAACCCAGCAGGCGGTTCCGTACTATTCCTGCAGGCCTGGTGAACATGCCGTCATCTGTCACACAACATTTACGTTTGCTCTGTGCGGAGAGAGCTTTAACAGCTCAGTAAGTAAAATAAATTCACTTAATCCCTGAAATGTAGAGATAAATGTCTCTTGAAAGTCAATATATGAGCAGCTTTAGCAAAAACAAAGAGAGAAAAACGGTAGAATTACATTATTCTTATTCTAAAATGTCAATAAACTGTTAATATGGAATATAATTCCCAATCACGAGCTTTGACCTTTGTAGCACAAAGCAGCTCCTGCAGTTTTGGGAACAGTGTTGATTTTAAAAGCCACATTTAGTTTTTTTATTGTACACATGCTTGAATTTATTTATTTTTTCTCTCAGCCAGTGAATGTACTGTACATTTAGAAACTGCGCAGCCAGAAACCGATGAGTAAAGCGATTAAAAGTAAAATTACTGACTGTAAAACAGTTTCAAACGGGACAAGATCACTAAGAAACTACTTTTAACAGGAGTAAATGCTTTTACTTTAGAAGAAAGGTGGGTGAAGCATACACTGAGAGAGAAATGATACAGTACATATTGTATTTTAACACCACAACATGACAAATAGGCTACATGGTATGTGCTTCACCCTGTTGGATGCAGGGAGAATAATTAAAACACTGTTCAATAACCATCTGACGTCTAGCATCACCCCCTGCTGCTCAGTTCTGATACTCCATGAGGTATTTGTTTTAATAAAAGTGTGCAGGCGAAAATTCTCTCTCCTCCTCACATTTTTGGTTTTATGTTACATGAACAGGAATTCGCTTGTTGCTGAGCTTAAAGTTCCACATTGTTAACAGCAATGTACTTTAAGCCTAACAATGCACGACAACATTGTAAACATTGTTGCTTATCATCTGTGGGAAATCCAGTCAGTGCCGGGCAGCGTTAGTCGTGACAAGGGCTGCAGTGCAGGGGGAATCGGACAGTTGTGACAAAAAAAAGGGAAAAACTAATTACGAAAAGAGAAAAGGTTTTTTTCTTTGAGCTTTTAATATTCTTGCTTGTCCTGATCCTCAAATAGGTCATGTCGGGGCGCCGCTGCCGTGTAACCTCATCAAACTGGTGGATGTTCCCGAGAAGAACTACTTTGCCTCTAAGGGAGAGGGAGAGGTAAGTCACATGGCTGTAAAGCAAAGAAACACGCTGTACATGTAGGCGCATGATAATAATTCTAGAGAATTATAAGTCTTCCTCTGCATTTAATGCCACAGAATCTAGAAAATGAATAAAACATACACTTTATGCAAGACTAAATAGAACTTTTCATATTTTTAAAAACTTGGTGTTTGCGCAGGAGATACAGCGTACATGTTTCACCTCCGACCTCGACCCTAATCCTCTTTTCTAACCTCCCATTCAGGTTTGTGTGAAGGGCCCAAACGTGTTTAAGGGCTACCTCAAAGACCCAGAGAGGACGGCCGAGACGCTGGACGCAGGCGGCTGGCTTCACACTGGAGACATCGGCAAATGGTTACCTGTAAGCGCATGCAGCTCACAACCAGCCTCCATTATTTAGGCGTAATGATTAAGCGGGTTATATTATACGGCATTTGCCACAAGTGACGCCTTGTGTTTACACGAGTTTCTTCTCGGTGTCATTTATCCAAATCTCCTGTAGAACGGCACGCTGAAAATCATTGACAGGAAGAAGCACATCTTCAAGTTGGCGCAGGGCGAGTACATCTCCCCTGAGAAGATAGAGAACATCTACATTAGGAGTCAACCTGTGGCACAGCTCTATGTGCATGGAGATAGCCTGCAGGTGAGAATACTAACACACACACACACACACGTACTTATCATCTTAATGTCAAATAGACCTTAATGGTTAGCTGTCTACGTTAAGCTTTCTCATGTATGTTAAGAATTAGAGGCTCTTCTTAATGTCTATATGTGTCTACATTTAACGACTGGTGCTCCATTTCAAGCCTGAAATAAAATGCATGATTGCCTATTTGGTGCTCATTAATTAGTGCACAATCTCTTGACTTTTTCCCCTGTGATGCTTGTGTTTGCTCGTTCCAGTCCTGTTTGGTGGGGATTGTGGTTCCTGACCCTGACGTCATGCCTGAATGGGCCAAGAAAAAAGGCATAGTAGGCACCTACAAGGACCTCTGTAAAAACACGGTGGGTGGCGCATGGCTGAAACTCGTCCAAATGCTGTTTGTAATAGACGTGGAGAATACTGAAGAATTCTACGGAGGATAACTTTGTTTTTTGTCAACAGGAATTAAAGAAGGCAATCCTTGAAGATTTGGTACGTCTGGGCAAGGCCAGTGGCCTCCACTCTTTTGAGCAGGTAGGTCGACGGGTATATGTTTAACAGCCAATGTTTGGCCAGCCTTTTATTATAACAGTTTTATTTTTATTATCTTGAAAAATAAATAACTATGGGCTTAAAGCTACTGTATGACACGTGTCAGCAATATATCAAGTAATGTCTGTTTGATTATGTTGTCTTTTTGTCTTTTGTATGTAAAAAAAAAAGATGATACATCATAGGAATACTCCAAATAATAAGCATCTTCATCTTTATAATCATTAATATGAAAGAGGGAGTTGGCAATTTTTTCTCATTATATTAAAACAATTAACGCTACATAGATGCTTTTTCCCTTGAATAATATTACCTAAAATTACACTAACCCAGGGTTATTGTTTGTCCTTTAAATGACCAAGACAGCTTGCAACAATTTGGGGGAGACTCTCAAGAACCTTTGTCTATTCTTTTCCATTTTCATTTTCAAGGTGAAGAACATCTACATCCACAATGAGATGTTTTCCATTGGAAACGGCCTCCTGACGCCGACACTAAAGGCCAAGAGACCGGAGCTCAGGGAGTTCTTCAAAGAGAAGATCGACCAGCTCTACAGCAGCATCTCCATGTGAAGGCCAGCAGACCTCATCTTCCTTCAAGCATCTTAACACTGATAACTTCTCTGATCATTGACCTGCAGTGGGACAAGGATGTGACACCTTATAGGCTTAACATGCTTTGGGAAAGCAAACCTGGTCTGGAAGATTTCAAATGCCTCAATTAAGTCAAGGAATATAAAGTGAAATACAAGACACATTCTTACGTGTATTTCCTTTTTATTTATGCATTTATAGTGTCACAATTACATGAAAGCACATGTTAAAAGTCAAACGATGCAGCTTTTTGTTCCGAATTTAAACAAATTCAAAGCAAAGTGGTGTCTTTCACTGTTGTCCAGCAGAGGGCGACATAGACCTGCCAATACGGAATACAAAGCACATTTTCATGAGGCTATGTAAAGGTAGCTTTTTACCTTTAAAATGGAAACACATTGTCAATACCAAAATGAAAACAATCAACTTCCCGATATCAGCGTTGGGGGCGGGGCCACGGGTGAAGCTTAGCATCACAACAGGGGGCTGATGGCAGCCATGACAGACTGCAGGAGGCTGTACAATCTTGTCAGCCCAAATTCTTGGTAGGTGTTGACAATTATTGTGTTAGCTAACAGTAAACAGGTTTAATGGAGGAGGAAAACTTAATGCTAATAGATTTTCACAAGGACCGCAGGTCACTTTTGTTCCAACAACACAACACAGTACTAAATTTCAGAAAATTACTGTACGAGGACACTGAAAGGCAATACATCTCTCCACTTTGTTTTCTGTGATGTGATTCGATTGGAAAATTCACAATGAAAAACAATGTAGTTAATACAAAAAGCTAAGTAACTGTTATTCTAACGTGTTCTTCATTCAGTTATGACACAATTAATGCATACAAAAAAAGGCCAAAATTTTAAATTAAAAAAAAAAATGTAGGCATTTTAAATCGTCTGTACCAAACAAACCATCAAATGCTCTGTCCCCAGTGCCAGACACTCATCAGCACTTTTACGTTGAGCAGTCCATTCCCACTTCCTGTCCATCCGCTTCTCTTCTCTCCTCCATCAGTTTTAACCTACCAGGCAAGCACAACCTAAGATCCAGAGTTTGTACGACAGCAAGTGTGATGTCTTCGTGTATTGTGTAGCTCAAGGAGATGTGTGGATCTGTGACAATGCTGACATCCTGTGGGAGAGAATTGAAATTCTGCCCTGAAGTGACACAACAAGGATTAAACTTATGTTCAAAACAGGCGCTAAACCAAAACACTCCTGCTTGATGTCTAAATTAAGATAATAAGGCCGGGAAAGAAGCAGCTCCTGTCTTTAAAAAAAAAAAAACCCATTGCTGTTCACTCTGTTCCGTGTGGAACATCTGAATGTTAGAGCCACGTCCAAATCACAGTTCCTGTCATGTTTCCACTCATTAAGTCATCTCCACGTGGCTGTGATCAGCATTTTAGCATGCGTGCTCAAGGTTCGCACTCTGCAGTTGGCTCAATCACAGCTTCCTTTGCGTCCATCTTTGCACAAAGAGTACGTCAGGTAAAAGACAAAAAAGAGAAATAATGCAAAACCAGGGCTCGGGGCAATGCATGCAGTTTGCCCTGTAATGCTGGGACCATTAGCATTTGACTTGAAAAAGATAAGTATTTCTTTGTGGCCATTAATAGCAGGTCGCCCACAGCCACTGCTGCTAGTACAAGGCTTTGAAATGTAGGCAAAGCTGATGAATTTCACTCACTGAAGGAAAGTAGAACTATGTTCAACTTTTAAACAAAAGAAACACTTTTTTTTTTTAAAGGGTTACACATAGAAGTAATGTATAGGCTTTTTAAGTTGATTACCGTCCCAAAGCATAAACAATGTGGATGTACATAAATGAGGACAGCTAGATGTAAGCATATTTATTAAATCAATGGTTTGAATGGATTTTTTTTTCTCTCTCTCTCTCTCTCTCTCTCTCTCTTTGCGTGTAGTGAGATGAATTGTACTTATTTATTTATCTATTCTGCTGTAAAATGGAATCAGCACCATATCCTTGTAATGATTGAGTGCAGCAATAGGGATGAGGGAGGGTAGGGAATAGGACGTGGGCAATGAAATAAAAGATATTCTGGAATGATTTTAAACTTGTGTCCTGTTTCTTTTTTCATGGTGCAATGCTATTCGCATACGGGTTTTATTTCTGAAAGGTTTCCCTGGATGTACTACTGTCTGTCTTGGCACTGGTATGAATATTAAGTTGGACTGCTCTCCGAAATAATTACTCAGATCATTTGCTGAAGTAAAAGCGCCAATATAATGTAAAAAAAAATAGTCCATTACAAGTAAAAAAAAATCCTTTGGTAAAATTACAGGAGTGATATCAGCTGTACGTATGTGCTTAAAAGTACTTTTTTTTAAAAAAATTACAGACATAAATGATTATATTGTTAATACTGGTGTATAAGTGCATGAGTAGCATTTTGGGTGGAACTATGTTTGTTCTATAAAATTTGCTTTTTTGTAAAATATTGGATACTTCCAACTCTTTAACAATGTATTATATTTAATAAGTTTATTTTATAAATGTGTCATTAAAAAGAAATAATTAATCTGACGAGTAACTTAAGCTGTCAAATAAATGTAGTGGAGTAAAAAGGGCAATATTTCCCTCTGAAATGCAGTGAGTAGAAGTGAAAAGTAGCATAAAATGGAAATTCTCAAATAAAGTCCAAGTACCTCAAATCTGTAGGCCTACTTAAGTACTTGAGTAAATGAAGGCTTAGTTACTTTACACCACTGCACATCAGAAAGCTGATATACCTTGTTATGAATACAATTATTTCAAGTCATCACTTAAATATAGTCATTTGTAATAATGGTCCTAATTTTAATTTGCACTTTTTGTCTCTAAAATTGACCCTTAACCTTTTAGTGTTGTAATTAGTCGCTGTGACCACGAGAGGGTAGTAAGCACTCATCATATCTCCACTGATGACACCTGGCCTCCAGCACCAAGGAAGACGAAATACCGCTGGTGATTTATTTTGAAAGTCCTCCACTGAAGACTTTCAAAATAAAAAAATGTCCTAATACACAGATTTATATGGTCATCAGCAGCTGATTGGTACATTGACTGCAGGTGTGCTCGGTTGCTAAGCAGCGCACAGAGAACCCTAACTCTCCTCTCGCACATTTAGCTTATAGTGTGTCAGGAACGGTTCTTGTTGGTCTATATTATAGACGTTATAGACGCTATAACGTCTGTTTTGTACCAGAACAAGAAAAGTCGACCGAGGTTTTCAAATCGATTTAATTGGGAAATGGGTCGATTGAAGTGTCGACAAAGACGCACTGGACTACCTAGCAAAGCAGATACACCCGTGAAAACAGCGCTGAGCAGACGAGACAGTAAGGAACATCCCAACAGACACATCAGCTTTTAGCACATTGAAAGTGACGTATTCTTTATTTTCTTTATTTTGAGCCTCTGTGCCCACCTGCACTTTGAAATACAGAATTGTGATTGTTAAAGGAATTATCGACATCACTTTGTCAGTATTAGCATATGTTTTTCATATGTTAACAACTGAAAACCTGTTTAGGGCTACATTAGACCCATTACAATGTAGTCAGTATTTGAGGATGACTTTAATCCCAAGAGCCGAAGTGTTAATATCCTGTTAAATGCAGGTAAATTCGTAAGCTGCTGTCCTTATATATTTTCTTTATCCAAACTTTTCAGTGTGCAGGAGACTTCTGCCCAAAAAGCATTATGAAGCACTTTCAGAGGAACCTGAAGGAGAGGAGATTAATGTGAGACCAACCAAGCCAGTGTTAGTGGGTATACTGAATATTAAATGGATATTTAAACACATTCTATTCATAATATTATAAACTGACATGCATAAACTGCTTTACTTCTATGCTGGATGAACAGCAAAGTATGAGTATTTTTTTCTTGCATGTGGGTCTCATTTTTCTGGGATGCTAGAATTTTAATTTCAAGTTGTTTTGCCAAAGTTTCTCAAATTTTTTTTTTTTTTTATTCTCCTTATTTTTCTTGTTTATCCTGTGCAGACTAGTATGATTAAGCCTGGCCGCTGCAAATCTGTGTTACACTTGAGCAGCCCTGCAGTTATTGAAAACCCCAGAGGCAAAGCCGTCTTGCCTGCTGCACCAACTAATAGAAAATCTGGCCACCGAGTGTCCCCAGCAGGTCACCCAACAGTTCAGGTGACTCCCGACACAGAGGCTTTTAAAGGTGTCGAAATGCGAGTTAAAAAAGAAGAGCAAGACCTGGCAGTGACTCCGGAAAGCGCTGCATCTTCTAGCATGGAGTCAGACACAACTTTCAGCTCTGATGATGATGATGAGGAAGACTGTTACTCCTCTACCTCCGCAGCTTCCAGCAGTCTTCCCTCCCCGGAGATCTTCAGAAAAGAGAACTGCGGTGTGTTTGTGTGTGCATTTCTGTATATCCACAACCAGAATGTAACGGTATTCCATTAATTTTTTTTCTCTCTTTTTCTTTTCACTGTAGAAGCATTGACTTTCCCAATTAAGGAGGAGCTGCTGGATCTCCATCTAAACATAAGAAACTCCTCCTTGCTGGATGCGAGCCACGCTGTGAGCATCGAAATGCATCAAACCCCCAACCTTTCTAAAATCATCGGTAAATAGCGTGAGAAAATCCCACACACATCTTGTTGTTTAAGAACACATCAAACTAGGTGTCATGAGAAATTTGGTTAGTTAATTTTTTTTTATGGGATGTTTTACACCCATCCATAAAAAGGATTGAAAGTTAAAATTATTTCAAGGTAACCTAAGGTATGATGTTGCTAGTCATACTGGGATTCAAATGTTTAACATGTATAAAAAATATATAAATTCACAGGGCTTTTTGATCACAACTTAAACGTATATTCGCAGTTGATAGGTTATAGCTTATGGTGGATTCTGAGAAATGCATATAATGAAATAATCATATTTTGAGTTTCATGATGCTTGGGCCTTTAACAATTGTTAAAATCCCATTTTTAAAAAAAAACTCATGTCAAGAAAAATTGACATTTTGCTTGGACAATTTGTTCCTCTAGCAACAGAAAAACTGAATATGATATAATTCGATGCCCAAGTGATGGAGTGTATCTAAAACAGTTGCTTCTTGTCTAATAAGAACTAAACCTCTGTCTGCAGATACCTCTGCTCTTGTTCCTGAAAACAACTGTGAGATCAAGTGAGTTCGTTGGTTGTTTTTCCCTTTTGAAATTTTTACTTAACACCTCACCGGGGACCTCTCAGAGGGAATCGGAGATGAAAAGAAATGGTTCAATCAGTCTTTTTTCCCCTTTGAAGCCAACATAGGGGAACTGAACCTGAGACCAAAATGCATACATTTAAATCAGGTAAAGTCTCTTAATCTCTTATCTTAATCGAGCTGTATAATCCCATCATGAACCAAATGATAATCTTAATGTGAATCATTCACATTTTTCATGCAGTGTTTATTTCACAAAACAAATTATTTACAACGAATGTTATTATCACTAATTTTGTATTTTTCAATCCTCAATCTGTAGCCAAAGCCTTCAAGTGGAGAACCCCACCAAAAGTAAGAAAGTCACCTGGCTATCCATTACATTAATCTAGAATATAATGTGGACAACTTTTATGTGTTTAAGTCAAAAGTAAGAGAGATTATGGTCTTGGTCAAATATATTTTTGATCCTTCAGCTCACCAACAGAACGCCCATTTTGTGCAAGAAGAAGGTTTGGTTCAAAAGCCCCATGACTGTCGAGAAGTTTGAAACAAAACACACCCCAGCCACCAAATTAACCATTTTCAATGCAAGTGAGCCAGTCCAAACGTCAAGCCCTGTTGAGCAGATGAAGCCTGACGCAGACGTATCCAAAGAAGGTGAGATGAATTCGAAAGAGGTATTACAACTGAAAGTGAGGCTGAAAAGGCCTGTTAAAAATAACCTGGAAAAAGCCAAATTCTTTGACTTCATCGATGACAGAGACAGGGATGAATTCTTTCAGAGGATGCGAGAAAGGTGTGTCAAACTCAGAAGTGCTCCTTTATTTCCTCTCACGGCTGCCAACACGGAGAACAGTCTGTCCTGTGACATCTGAAGCCAAAATATTATATTCAAAGATGTGGGCTTTCTCGCATAATATACTGTAGAACATAGACGTCTGTATTAGGAATATTCCGTAAAGGAGTAGTCTGTGTGCTCTTCAAAACAAAATGTCAAAAATTCTGTATTTAAAGTGTATGGCACTGTCTAAATATCTAAAAATGTAAAATTAAATGTGTGTCAAGTCATTTTGAAAGGGAATAATTCAGAAGCATACCACACCTTCACATGTATGTAGGTGCTCGTGGACCATAAACTGTGCAAACATAATGTAAGTGACCTTTCAACTGGCATTACATCTCAACTTGGCCCTTATTGTTATTGCATAGTTGCCACATAATTTGTCCTTTTGAAATGCATCTTTTAATGAAAAAGCACTTTACCAGCCCCTGATTGCCTTCGTTTTGCACGTTATCAAACAAGTGTTTTAGTGCAAAATGACCACTAGATATCAGATCTGCATTTTCTTAAATAGCCATCTTTTCTCATCTCCTTCCAGTGATTATTTTTTTCCATTTTACATGTGAAATACAGATGTTTGTGTTTCTTGATGTGTGTTTCTGTTGACACTTGATATGTGTAAATGTCATGAGAGCTTAATCTAAATGTGAAGTCAAAATGTAAGTGTACTATAGGTGTCACTTTCTGTTTGTGTTTTTTATGTCTGAACCATTTTCCTTTCAACAAAATTTTATTTCTGAGTCGGAAAAATGTCAAAATAAATTAATGTAGGCCCACAGTAAATACCTACATAAATAAAACATTCTTGTTGGATACCCCTCTTGTGTTTATTTACTAAAAGTCTGGCTTTTCTCGTGTGTCCTTCAGATATCTTTCACCGTGTCTTGCAGGCACTTGTATGATTTCAGTGAATAAATTTCAAGCTGTCATGATTCCTGACAAAACATCAACACAGCGAATCCACTTACCACGTGGTGCCGGGCCAAAAATACCAGCCAATCAGGCATTTTGTAGTAGCAGTCCCCGAGTAGCCAATCAGAAAAAAGTAGCTGGTTACCAAGCAGCTCCCGTGACTAATGCTTGTCATATGACTGTGACACCCATGGAGACAGTTACAAGAATCAAGATTTGCTCTTGGATTTGAAAAGAAAAGAGACCTTCTGTACCGACTTCGTTTTGGTACAAAATGCCTCCGACTCTCTTCCAGAAACTTTTCAAAAAGGGAAATGCGTTTTCTTCGCCGCCCCCGAGATGTAGCAAAGAGGACCCAGCTTTCAGGTATCTATGTGTGTGTGTGTGTGCGCTTCTGGTTTGTGTGTAACGTTTTACGTGGGGTATCCTAGCGTTATTTACGACTTTCGCTATGGCATCTGGAAGTGTGAAAGAGTTTTGGTGGGGGTGTATATTTTGAACTCAACGAAGCACTTTCCAAATCAACGCTGTGTAGTTTTGTCAATTTCAAACTGATGTAGCAAAGTGCGGGGAGACGCGGGGTAACTGTTACGTCTTGTGCCTGTTGGTGAGGTTAGCTAACATGCTAATGCTAGCTACCAGACGATAGCACAGCTGCTGCACGCGCTGTCTGTTGTTGCTTCATTAGCCAGCACATTTAGCTCGTTTACACAAGGATTGCAGCCCGTGGACTGTTCATAATAAAGTGATAAGTTGATATTAAACGTTCTCCTCTTCTTGAAGTGTTGCATAAACAACTAATCGGTATAATCGCATAGAAGTTGCAGAAGCAGTGTCCTGCTTTCTCCTTTGTCTCCCTCGTGCCCCCCCCCTTTGTTTCTGTGGTAACGGCAGCTAAGCCTGCAAGTAAACAGCGAGGCAGCCGCGACTGTACAGTCACGTTCGTTTGTCGCTTATATTGAGCTATACCGCCGATAACTTGGGGCAAAGTACAGCTGCCTTCTCTCGGCCCTCCGAAGCTACTGTACTCTTCGCCAGTGCAATTAGACGACATATGGGGACACTGGTGCTCACTGTTGAAGCACATGTGACCAGGTCATCGATGATAGACAGATGCATGGCAAACCGGGCTTCAGCCTCCTTAGACAGAATATAGTCGTGTTACGGACAGTGTTAAAGTGTTCCGATAAATCTTTTGTGTTCAAAGCAGCTGGTAAGGATGTTTATCGTTTATATGTCGAGTTCACACCAGCGATGCCTAGCTTAAACGCATTATAGTGTGTCATGATGTAGACGGATTGGTGTACACGATGTAGCCCTATAACTAGTTTACAGCAGTGATGCAAGATGGTATACTGCACTGGTTGAAGGTGTCTTACACTTACTAGAGCAGAAGAGCAGAAATAGGAATTACTTTAGAAACATAGAAAAACGCTATTTAAAACGCATGTGCTCTTTATTTTCTAACCTTGAAGCAGTTGGTTTGTACAAAATGCATCACATATTTGCGTCAGGCAAAATTTTCATATCACTTGTGATTACATCGACATGTTGTATAGCAGCCATTGCCTTTTGCAGCGATATTACCACAACGTTTACCTCAAAGACACAAAGAAATATGATCAGCTTAGACTATGTGAAGAGTTGACTAAATTGTTTGTCATTTCGATCAGAATCCATGCAGGAAAAGCATGACACATACTTGACTCAGTATAAGCAAAATTCAACCTGACTGAGCAATGCATCATTGAACTGGTCAGTGCGATACACTATACTTTGAGTTGATTTGCAGTTTCCCTGTGTAGGTTCCTACACACATTCTGAGTCAGGGTCAGGTCTGCCACCCAGGGTATAGTGCTCTTTTTAGTTTTAAATACTTGGAAAATGTTGCTCTAGGCCAGTCACCCATGGTGGGTATATTTACCAAGGGGAGAAAGCTCACCTTGTGGTGCTACTTGCAATTTGGCCGCTGTGCCAACGCATGTTCCATGGCCATAAAGGTACCATGCGCCCAGTGATATCAATGGAGTGTGTGTGTATGTCTGTAAGTGTCTGGCTGGCTTCAGTCCTAGAGCAAACAGGCAGACAGCAGGCGTTTATGTTAACTCGGTGGTCAGCTGTGCTCTTCATACCTCTGGCATGAACTCCCCATTCATCAGGCATGAATTGCTCTGGACAGGGCAGAACTGTGAGATGACAATAGCAAGGAGAAGGAGTGACGGATGTAGAGGCCACTTGGGTGATGGCAAGAATAGACTAGAATACATCATTTAGGGATTTTTTAAAAACTGCAACTGACCTTCCTTACATTTGTTTGCAATCGGGACTGCTTGTGTAAGAGAGCATTATGAAATCAAGCTGGTACGGTGTTACAATCCATTTCAAGTAAGGCTTTGAAGACACTCACTCGAACACCAGGTTGTTCCAGAATAATGTTGTCTCTGATGAAAATAAGGGAAATGTACCTACGCACTTGAATCAGAGCTCCCCTAAATTCCAGTTCAAACTGTGTTTTTCTTCTTGTTACAGTTGAATGTTTGAGCTTCACTATGTGCAGAGTCTGTCACTTTAAGGCTGTTTTCACATCCATTGTTAAAAGTATAAATTTTCTCTGTGCTCATTTGAAATCTGATTTTAAGGGGCGGGCTTACGAACATGATTTGTGACATCACAATACTGGTCCAATATTCAGCATATACAAGTGTGATGTGAAAACTTTAAGCCTCCAGTGCACATACACCGAGACTGGACTTTACAGTAAACTAGGAGACATCTTGGGTTCAGAAGTTAAACTTATGAAATAAAAAATAATTACAGATTTATAGATTCATGAATTCTATAGGTGGAAGGAAAAAGGTGCCATTTTAAGCATTTTAATGTGGTAATTATACCTTTTTTTTCTTGCAAAGACTATGCCAGACACACATTAGAGCATTTTTATGTATGCTTTAATACATATTTGGAGGGGATCTTAAATCTTTTATTAATGAAATCTGATCTCTCTTATAGTCTGGGGCTAGATTTAACGTAGAGATACACCAGTATGTCAGAGGATCCAGTATTATAAGCTAATGTTCTTGTCTCACTAATTGATCAAAGATGGTATTACGTAATTGTGCAGCAGACCATTGTTCATATGACTTTGCTACTTTTTCCCTGAGCTGGGAGAGTAGCATATTATATTTGTTGAGTGCATTTTGTAGTTGTTGTCCAAAATTGATGAACATTACTTCTAAGAAATGCACAGATGTATGCTGTTTTTATAAATACCAGTATAGGAATTAGCCCAAAAGGCTGGGTAAGGTTGATGGGGGGGGAAGTAAATGTTTTTTTGCCCACCATAATACGTACAATGCGTCACCCAAAGTTCTGTCACAGCACAGCACTGTGTCCTCCAGAATACCACAGAGGGCAGCAGGTTGGCTGACCCTGGGAGGAAAACCTAAAAAGCCTCTCCTGTTTCCCTTGCTGCAGCACTTGACAAGGGACGGCATACTGTACATTACACTGAGAGCTCCTGGCTCATCCTTTGGCCAGTCAGAGCCCTGACCATCAGCCAATATCATTGTCCTACCCACCCGCAGCCAGACAGATATTTTACCTTAAAAAGCGGTAAAATCTGAAAGCAAAGTAGTTTTATGAGGTTTCATACAAATGAGGTGATACCAATACTTGTTGAGAGTGTTTCACCCTTAATGTTAGGAAAAGTATTTGACGTTGCTGTTTAATGTATCAGGTACTGTCTGTGAAAATAAAGCATTTTTATAAGCCAGCTTATAGCTTATTCATTTTCTATAGGTGCACATTGCAGTTTCAAGTTGGTATGAATGGGCATTAGTCTGGCATAAAGCTGACATCTTGTGTAATTTTTGAGGTGATTTAAAATAAAATGTAGACTTAGTAAATCATTCAATGAGCATGCAGCACACCTCTGGTTGGAACATTTCTCAGTCTTCCTCCCTCTGAAAATGCATGACGTTTCATATTGCTGAACAAAATTATGCACCACATCAGATGTATTTTTAGTGATTTTTATTTGGTAGTTTACAGAAGAAGTAGTGTCTCATGTTCCTTATTGGCATGGCGTCCTTCCTCCATTGCGCACTTTCATAACTCAGTGTGTCATGTGAGGCTTTCATCAATCTCAGGCTGTCATGTTTGTGGGACAAACACAGGGCTGGATTCTCAGTCACTGTCATAAATCTACAAGTTGGATAAGGTGTGTGTGTGTGTCTGCTTGCCTCACACTCCGTATTTTTTTACTTGTGCATCTTTAAAGCATGTTAGTGCAACAGATTCATGTGTATATCATAGCTCTGCAAGGCTACTTTCTTCTGTGTATGTGTGTAAATGCTGCAGGCCTGCCAGGGTTCTGTAAAGCGGTGGCTGTCATCAGGTTCCTATCAGGGCTATTTTAAGTGGCCACACTCTGGCTTCCCTGAACTGCAGGGTCATGGTAAAGATATAGTTTTACGTAAAAGCTGCACACACACGCAGTAGCATTCTGGTGAGTGCTAGTATGGCAGCTTAACATCTAGTTAGGCATGTATGTCGTCTTACTTTGTGAGAACATCAGTTCAAGCACTCCCCATGTTGCACTCCTCTCGGTTGATTGTTGTTCTTGACTGGTTGGTTGTTAGGTCTTTTTAGATTATAATAAACTGACAAATGACCATACAACGTGACATGACGAATAGTAAAAATGGAGAATTTGCCAAAATGTAATGGCAGGCCTGTATTTATTAACAACTTTATACAGTTTCCACAATTCCAAACACTAACAAGTGTTTGTTGGTGATTGGTTTCCAATTTCACAGCTGATATGCTGGTACATTATACAAAGACAGCAGGACCTCACGTGCAAGGATACATTGCTAAACATACTATGGTCTGCAGAGTATTAGATATTTAAAGGTATTTTGCTAAACCAAAAAGTCACATCACCTAATTGGCCTACTTTCAGCCTCTAGATGAGAAAGAGGGACAACGAGAGAAATGACAGGAAAGTGGAGGAGGTGGTTTGAAAAATGCAGGATGTGCTGACAGTGTAATTACTTGATTACTTTAAGACTGATCAATTAGTCATTTTTATGTATAATACTTGTATCAGTTGTCACATTATGAAGGCATATTTGCTTGTCACATTGAAAGCAAAATTGACCATACACCTTGATTTCTACATTGCTGTCACCAGTCCTGTTCAGCTTGATGATACATTCACATGATTCTTTGTGAGACAGTCATATTCTCATCACTCCCTTTCTGTCATGGGTTGCTTACTCAGAAGAAGTTGTGACACAGGAGTGAGCCGTAGTGTACACATAGTCTTTGGATAATACACACACACGCGCGCTCAGTTTAAAGACGCAAAGTATGCAAGTATAGCTCATTTCAGGATCTGCAAAGGAAGCAATGCTTGGAATAACGACAAAACAATTGCTCCCCAAAGGTTGGAAATCCACAAAAATCTACTGATAAATGTTACTCTGCAGGTTTTACTTTCTTTATATAGAGTTTATGTAACTCTTGGGTATTTTAGAAAAATATATATCAGTTCTTATTTCTTTGCCTAACATCTTAGGCAACATCTACCTTGGTTTGCTTTTTGTCTACTGTCTCCAACCACTCTGACTTGGACTCCTTTTGACTCTGAAAATGTACAGTTTGAGTCCAGCTGATATCAACCTCTGGCTATATGAGTCCTCTCAGATAACCAGTTAATGTTTGACTTTGTTGTAGCTGTGAGTCAAGTAGCCTCTGGTTGTGCATCTTCGCTCACTCAGAAGCATGTGATTGCTTGAATGCATGAATCCTTAATGCAACACAACCAGCAGAAAAACCTGCAGGCATGCAGGTAGTCAGGTGCTTTCTGGTCATGTGGGCCAGCTCTTTGAAGGAGTTATTTTTCATCAGAAGTTAAATTTTCAGCCCATATAGCATTACAGAAATACACCAATCTCTACATGGAAGGTTTAAAAATTTGACAAACAGGCAGACCTTGGGAAGTATTAGTCTGTTCTCAGAATGTACGTGCAGAAGGTACCCCTATGAGGCTGGAGAAACCTAAACAAGTAGATGGTGATTACTGTTCTTCTGTGTCCCTGTGATCCATATCTAGTAGTAGAAGTAGCAGTAGTAGTGCACTTAAATCATGGGAAAGTAGCATGACCGCACAGAATGAGTTACAGCTTTCAATTACCAGGCAGTTTGTCAAGGTGCAGGGACGGATTTGTGAAACAAGTAACTAAATACACAGTTACCATGCAATCAGTGTAAGAGTGTTGAGATATCCGTTTGGCAGTATTGCTGTCAGGACAGGTCACCTTAAAAGTCATCACCTACAGAGCACACTGCCCTTATGGAAACTAGCCTCACTTCATCTCAGATTGTAATGTGTTAGTAATGTAGTACTGATAGTAATGTAGTCATTTATATAATTGGTGTGCAGTGTGTAGCAAAAATGGCACAAAAATGTCAAGGACAAGCTGCTGGATCTCACAGAAACCTCTGTCACACACAGTTGGAAGAACGTCGCATTGCTTGGACTGAGGGGATATTTATGTAACTGTCTCTGTCTCTGACAAACATGAGCACATGCACAGATGTTCCAGTGGCAGTGGAGAGAGAGCGAGGGCTCTTTGAGGTCAGTAAGTAGACTGATGTCAGACTCACTGCAGCCAAGGAAACTTGATTGCTTTGTGTGACATTTATCAGTATACATGCATCGCAGGAGAATCTACGAATGCTTTTGTGACTTTGCATCACTGTCGGATTAAAGTAATTTCCTCATTTCTCCATGAATCATAAATGATCAACATTTGTGGCTGGTATGCATATGCTTTTGAAATTCCCAGTGCATCACAGTGGATGCCTAACGTCTTGGGTGTACTCTTTATATTCCCCAAAACATGAATTTTCTGTTGCACTATTGTACAACACATGAACACATGATTGTTATGGTATTGTGGGTGTTAGTGGTAGTAGTAGTGGTTATTAAAGTGCATACACTTTTGGAGAAGAGCATCAACTAAAAGCCATAAATATAAAATAGAACTGCACTAAAAGAATATCAGCTATGTTTGGCAACCTACTGATAGAATTAGTTGGTTGAAATATTAATACCTTAAATTTTTCGTACAGCTTTAGTCCTAGAGATTTCTATTGACGTCATTAATTGAGCCTGAACCGATAAATTTGTATAATTTGTATGGTCAAATATATTAGCGAAACAAATTAATAATGCATGTCTCTTTACCTTAGATTATAGGGTATAGGAGAGAGGAATGTTTCAACTTTAAGGCTGCAACCAGCCTGCCTTGTTGGTATCACTGCTTAATATGTGAAAAGGAGGGGAAATGCCACATTTGTATTTTTATGTGCCCCCTTTTGATGAATTTTCTATTTAATGGTAGAATAATTTATTTTCTAGGCTACCATACTATTCAAATGATGCACCAATGTAAAACTTAAGACCTTACCTACAGTCAGACTTTAGGAACTTGTGGCAGATCAGGGATGGCAAATGTTTCAGTTCTCCCTGCTGCTCACTTTATTACATATTTTCACCACTAACCACTATCCACAAAGGAAGTATTAAAGAGGAATCAGCATCTGGGAAGCTTTCACTTATACGAGTCTGGTTTCTGAAGAAGGAAAGATGAAAAGCAGGGGAGTTGGAACACAATGGAGAAAGGAATACAAAGAGTGGAATTAAGAAACAACACATAAACAAATCCCCACTGTGACTCTATAATCACAGTGCCTTATTGCAGTCTGGGCTTGCTGCTGGTGCTGCCTCTGGGCTGTCCAGCACACACAGTGCTCCTGCGATCACCTGACAGTCTCATGTTGTTGTGTGAATTTAGTTCACTGCTATTCTTAGACCCCGCTTTGACTGAGAGAGGAGAGGAGAGTAGAGAAGAGAGAGGAATATAGAGAAAGGGTGAGGGTTGGGGAAAGACTGGCAGACTCGCAATGATGCCCAGGTAGGAGTCGGTAATATTTAACCAGGCTCACATGCATCCAAGCGGACATGTTGGTGTTGGTCAAAGGATGCTTGAGAACAATGTGATTTTTTGTTTTAAGTTTTGTCATCTGCCTTAACGTTGGCAACCTGGGGCTGTTATCAGCTGGACGGCACTTGCAGTTTGATGTAGCACTGCTGTAGTTTTAAGTGTCAGGCATCGTGATGATGACAAAGATTGATTTTTATCATTTGAGGTCAATGTTGTATAATGAAGATTTGTTTTTGGGTAAGAAACAATTGTATGGCATATGTGTGTTTGGGTGGAGCTTCTGGAGAGTTTCTTTTTTTTACATGTGTGATTTCAGATTTGACTTAAGGAAGTTAGGGAATCGTTTCAAAAACAAGGCCCTGCTTGTTTTCTTGTTGGCATTTTGAAATGTAGCCTAAATGAAACTGTTGCCAGGGATTTTTTTTAAGATCAACAGGTTGTTCAACTAAATTAATATGTGTGTGTGTGTGTGTGTGAGAGAGAGAGAGTATTTTTGAGTCATTTTTGGTGTAGACAATAGAGGTCAAAGCAGTACAAGTATGTAACAGTCATGAAGTCATGTGCTGCTTTTATGAATGACTCTGCTCTCTTGTCAACGCTGTGACTGTCACAAGCTCACTGGTGGGATACTTCCTCCTTAGCTCTCACTTCGGCTTCTTTCAAATATCTTTAAATTACATGTTTTTCTATTTCTATTTTCTATGACCTTTCCTCTAGTCATCTAAGCTTAATACTGGCTTTCTCGCCTTTTTTTTCGCTCTTATTTGTTGTTCTCAGCTTTTGTTCTTTGTCTGTTATTTCAGAGCTCTTTCTCCTGTCATGAACCCCATCTGTATTTTTGCTCTTTGTCTTTCCCTTACTTTAGGAAAGATCTTTCAATGTTTGCTGCTGCTTATAAAAAAGGCTCTGGCAACTTCCTTGCATCTCTCACTCTGTTATGTTTAAAACAAAGGGAGCACTGAACTATTTTATTTTATTTCACTATTTCATTTTTCCAGTAGTTGCACCTGTATTTTGGCCAGAAAGTGAAAGGGACAATATAACTTCAGAGCATCATCACATTTTATTCATTCAAAATAATTTGAACACTAAACGTTGGCTTAATAAAGTTAATGAGTCAATGCTACTTGCACCAAAGATCATTACTCCAAGAAGTTTTTGTCTCAGTAGAAGGCTGCTGTGTCAACTAGAACATTCAATGATACGCAAAAGCTGAAAGTCAAATTTATAAACCACTTATGAAAGGCAGTAGTCCAATTGCAAGGAGGCATGTGACTCTAAAACGGCCATCTGATGTGTTATGTTACACACAAGACAAGTTTATGGGTATAAGATCAACCCAGCCCTATACAATGCAATTTGAGCTCCTTATGTAGGCTAGGCAGGGATTACATCACTCATTTAGTATGCAGACTTGGTAATAGTTTAGGTCTTTATGTTAAGCTATTGGATCAGTCACCAACACTCTCTGTATTGTTCTAAAAGGAATATAAGATGACAGTCAGTTAGTCAGGTCAATGATGTGTCATTGAATTACTACATCCAAGACTACTTCTTAGATGTAGATCTGCCACGGTTAGTTAACTAATTGACTAGTAGATCGAAAGAAAATT
>JBBPCS010000226.1:5255383-5289564 GCA_037974645.1 Hollardia meadi
TCTCTCTCTCTCTCTCTCTCTCTCTCTCTCTCTCTCTCTCTCTCTCTCTCTCTCTCTCTCTCTCTCTCTCACTGACTGACTGACTGACTGACAGACACTCCCTCCCCACCCTCCCAAATGCATTCCTCTTGTATAGTCTGCCAAGTTGAGAAGGCACATGACACAGGCTGATTGAGCTCACATTGCTTTTAGTTTGCTGTTTACATGGGTGCCTCTGGGTTGGGTTTCTGTGGTTTTTGGCCTGAACAATTCAACTTCATTTAATGTTTTTTCGATTCAGAAATGTACTTGTTACAGGCCAGTTTTTTGACTTGTTAAGATATCAGGGTAAAATGAAATAGAAAATGCGACTTTTATAGGTGAATATATGTGCTCTCAGTTGGTTTCTCTCATTATGTTTGTTAGCCAAGGCCTCCATAACATTTGCAATAAAAAAAAATCCCTGCAATAAATCCTCTTGACTTTATCCATTTCAGTCTGCATTGGCTGTTCCTACATACTGTAAATGGGCACAAACTTTTTAAGGAGTTAACATAAATGTTTGCATCTGTTGGCGATTTCTAAGCTAAGGGCTTAAACGGTTGTACTTGACCAGTTGTTTTTTAAGAGGCTGCTTAAGTTTGTTTATACCCTTAATGCAAACAAAGCAATAGTGGTGCTTTTTCATCATTTGAGTCAAACTCTACAAAATCTCTACTAAAATTTATATTGGCAGGATTACGCCTTTAAGGTAAGGGTATTGTGATTTTCTGACCTGTGTTTTTGACACTTGACTTTTTTGTTTTCATCCCTTAGAGCACTGAGGGTCAGGTGAAGATGTTCAGGAAATGCTGCCAGCTCCGTTCTACAGGAGGCAGCAGCAGTTCCCTGGACAGCTCCTCCTCCTGCACCTTGGAAACCAAGGAAACCAAGGAGCAGGGCCTGCGCTTCCAGGTAACGCACATCTGAGACTTGCGTGCAAATTATGCGTATGTACCCTTCTCCAGTTTTGCATATGAAAACCCATACATTCTGAACAGCATGAGCAGGTATACACAAAAAATACACATGTGCATGTAAATTACATGTACTTCCTGGCCCAGTAGGAGTAACCTTGTTAGACAACAAATCAGTTTATTGGACTTAACAACAACATTAAATTAACAACATTAAAAATGTGTGCCCCTCCTCTCCTCACCAGGGTTCGAGGTGTTCATCCGATGTGGTTATGCTGGGAGAAATGATGTTCGGTTCTGTGGCTATGAGCTATAAAGGTTCCACGCTAAAAATCCACCAGATCAGGTGAGATAGAGAGGGATGCATCTTGCAGATGCAATGTTTTTTTTCCTCGCAGCTGATACTGACTTAAAAATAAAAAGTTTAATATGGAATATGGAGATTAAACATCTGCACTGGAATAAGCATAATAATAAAATTAGCTTTGACATTTTAGATTTCTTTTAGTTACTGGATTTGGGGATTTTATGCATGTGTATATATATATTTATTTGTTTTTTGTTTTTTTTTACGTTGGTTCAAATGTGGGGTAAAGTATAGTAAGTGAAGAAAGAAGGGAAGCAGACAGGAACAGCAGGAACAAGAAAGAAAAGGAGAAGTTGTGAATTGAGGTAGAAGAAGAAAAGCAAATGAGGCTGAATGTGAACGACACACAAACATGCACAAGCACATGAATTGAGCACACATGCTGATTATCTTTGTCCCCACACTATCGTCATATCAGATCGCCACCTCAGCTGATGCTAAGTAAGGTCTTCACTGCCAGGACGGGAGGCAGTGTGTACGGCAGCCTTAACACGTAAGCACACACACACCCTTATCAACACAAACACACCCATTTTTTGCTCTGATTCCCAAGGCAACTTCTTCCATAAGCCAGCATATGTAGATCTTATCTCATCTTTCTACCCCCCCTCCATTTGTCTCAGTTATGGTCCATATTCCTTTTGTATATTCCAACAGGGTATACCGTCTTTGTTTCTCAGTATCTTTCTGTCTGTATTCAGTTGTTTATGTTATTTTTTTCCGCAAATGTACATGAAGTGTACACGTTAAAAATCATCCACATAAACCTAACATTTATTCCTGTTTTTCTGTTTCATCTTCCGCAGGTTACAGGACAGCCTGGAGTTCATTGGACAGGACGGCAACACCCTAAGGCCTGATCAAAACACTGGGGCCAACAGTCTTCTAGGGAACATCGGTAACTAATGCCACTAATGACACCTCTCCTGTTTCCATTCAGTTCACGTATGAATTGGGTGAAATGTTGTTTTTGTTTTGATAGCCAGGGATTTTCCTCTAAACAGGACTTGTCGAGCATATACGACTACATATTCATATCTAATTTATTTTCTAATGTTGCCTCAATAACAACTTAAGAGAGGAAAACTTGACTGTTTGAAATACTGTATTAAGAGCTTAAGACCAAGTGCAACTTGAATTTCATCTTGTGTTTAGTGCATTAATAGAACCGTTAGGAAGCAGCTGATCTTGTTTCTCTTTTTCTGACCCTTTAACATTCCTGTTAGAATACAAACAAGGCTAGATGGACTCTGCCAACAGCTCTCCCCTACCTCACTAACCTCAAGAACAGTTGGAGGACTTTCAAACTGGCCTTGCAAGCTCAAGTTTTCTGAGCAACTTGGCAGAATGAACTGCTATCCTAAAAAAATGTATTTCTGATGTGGTGAAACTCTGATACCAGATTTTCAGAAGAATCAAAAGAACTGTCTGCAATTTTTTTTTATCCCTTTGTGGATTTTCTCTGTCATCCTCACAGAAAAGACAAAAATGATAAACTTGTACACATCAGAGATGTAAAGCCTGTCTTAATTTATTTGTTTGATAAGCTGTGCTTTCTGTGAGTGATACCAGCCTTCTGTTTGTCATTATTTCATTCTAGACTAAAAACCTCCTGTAACTAAGTTGTTTTGAGATGGTTGGGCGACTGGAGGCAGCCAGCTTTCCTCCTTACTTACTCATTAACCATGGTTCATGTTTTTTTTGTCTCTTTCCCCTCTTCCTCCCTTCTTCTTTTCCATGTTTTTGTTTGTGCTGCGCAGGATTTTCTCAGCTCTGCAGCCCTCGACGGGCCTTCTCTGAACAGGGCCCTCTGCGCCTCATCAAGAGCGCATCTTTCTTTTCAGGTTGGCGCTTAAAACTGGCCATGACCGATGTGTACCAGTTGCATACGTGTGTGTAGGCTGTAGTTGCAGTAGTGTGCGTTGCATCGACTCTCAGCAGCTGCATGCTTGTGTGTTTGTTACATTAGAAGTGGTAGCAGTAGTCATAGCATGCAATATCACAGCATGTCTGCAAATAACTTGGCTCAGATAGAAGCTGCAGGTGGTTCTCACCAGACATGTTTGGTATGCCTTCACTTATTCTAGTTCATTTGGGCAGGTTAGAACATTTCAATTCATATCCAGGCGGTACCAAAGAACTGCAAAAATGCAAATGCTTTAATAAGACATCACTACCATGACCTAAATGAGCTTAAATGAGCTACATGTGACTTTTATTTACAAATGGCGGTTCACTTAAAATTTAGAGTGAACCTAAACAACACAAACGGCCACTCACTAATTCACAGAGGGATATATACTGTATGGCTTCTGTTCCTTTGTTTTGCTAATGGAAGCGGCAAATAAAACGACCTCACCTTTCAGCCATGAAGTCTTCTCAAACAAATGATTAAATCTATCTGCCACTACTATCTGACCCAGGCCTGCAGGCATATCACACGTGCAGAAATGGTGTGCATGGGTTCTCACTGGTGTTGCGGGTGTAGTTCTAGTTAAAGTTTTTGCAGATCCTTCTCCTCTTTCTCTTTGAGTTTTTCACCCACATGCTTTCTCTAACTTGTCTTGTGATCTTGATAATTGGGTGGTGAATTTAGGTTTTGTGTTTGTTTTAACAATCAGCCGCGCCAACATCTTCAATATATTGCAAGCTTTTGTTTTCTTCTTTTTATAAACCTTTAATTGTGCAGGGAAAATTGCCTGAGCGTGTATGTAGAAATTAAGTAACTTCCATCGCTCACATCCATACAGTTACACACATTTACGCACAGTCTGCTGTGGACTGCTGAGCTGCTCCACCTGAGCAGCTGATGGGTGAAATGCTTGTTCAAGGGCACCTTGGCAGTAGCTTTTGAAGGAAAATAAAAGTGTTACTTAATATTCCACTTCATCTGCTATCCAGGTATTTAAACCAGTAATATTTCAGTCGCCATCTCACTTCTAAAATAATGTGCAAATGATATGCATGTGCAAGTGAACCACACTAAAACCCCCACAATATAACACTTGCATTGCCCATGTATAATCACAGTAAAGAATACTCTGAAGTCTCTCCTGATTGGTGTTTTCTAACAGGAAGAGCAAGTACCTACAGTATGTGTGCCTTTACTAGACACAACATTCCAGGTAGCTACGTAAAGGTTTTAAAGCAAGTGTTTAATTGATAACTTTGACTGACGTGGCAATCAAATAATGCATTAAAGTACACTGAACTCAAATTCCTATCCTTCATTATATCATGCTGATCAGAGAGCTGCCCATGGGGGCCAAAACCTCTGCCCTTGCTGTAGTGAAGTGGGGGTGAGTTTTAGAAAGCAAAAAGTCTGTCCCACAATCCTGCTCGGGGCACCCTTAGGTTGATGTGGCATGTAGCTCTGTCAGTTATGCAATGGTGGTACACAGTATGCCACAGGAGTACACGCACCCACACAAACACTCAGATGCTTTGCGAAACAAAAACTCACGTTGACTTACAGCCTCTCTGCTGTAAGAAGCATTGATGTTTTTCCCATTTTGCCCCAAAGAGTTGGCTAGAGGGACATTTGAAAATGAGCAAACGGGCCCGGTGACATTTTTATTAAGGAGTTTGCTTTAGAAAATTACATCAAAGCTGTAACAGCTGCTAGAGATGGTGACACAGAGCGAGTGACAGCATGTTATAACGGTAGTGCTGTTGTAACAGTGCTGTTGTTTCTTTTCTGTATTTGTTTTGCTTATGACACTTAATGTTTTTTGGTGTTACACAACAAAGGGTGCACTAACTGCATGATGGTCAATAAATAACAGCCACTCCTGCTTGTGTTGAGAGCCTTTATTGTTTTGACCTCACATGTAGGAGTTGTGTGGTTCATGGTCTAATGGTAGTACAGTTGTTTTGAAAAGGCCACCGGGCTTTTTTTTCCTGCTACATTAAACAGACATTTCAAAGATTTTTAACCTAATCTTTACTCTATGTGCTTTGTGAACCATTACAAATAGTGATGTAGATTTTCTTGCTATAGCTCAGACATGGATGCTGATGCATCCAAAAGCAATAGCCTATTTAAATTTTTGTGGAACAGAAGAGAACTACAAGGCTCTGAGTGGGTAGTGATAAGAACATCCCTAGTGCGTCTGGTGCTCCAATTTGCTGATTACATTTTCTGTTTCTCACAGATCTTTTTTAGTCTGTTATCGCTCTTATTTCCCTCATTATTATATATTTGGCTTTACTTTTGTGTTTTGTCACCCATCTACTTCTGACCTTTGTCTCCCCCTGTCCTCTCTCTTAACCCTATTCCTTGAACTTTAACCCAACCCTTCACTTTCTCTCTCCACATCCCCCCTCTCATCCTGTAGGCCACAGTCACCCCATGGACATGCCTGGTCGAGGGCTTTACGACGAGAGGGACAGTGGCATCGCAAGGTCAGGTAGGTTAATGAGACTCAGAGGCAAAGCCGGGATTGACCTACACTCAACACAGCTTTCAGCTCTACACCTGATACACCTTTTATCATGATGACAAGTTTTATTCAAGAGACTATAGGACTATTACACATTATAGAGTTTTGTGTCTCCTTTGCATCTTAAACACATCTCAGGTTCTCACAAATCTTTTCTGAGTGATGCAGCTAATAAAGCACTTCCTGGGTCAAAATGGATGACCTGCTTTAACGTCAATGTTCAAGGTCAAGAGGGTGAACAGTTACTTAAACCTGTGCTGCTTCAGCTGCCACTTCACTAACATGGTATGCAGAGGCGCATACACAGTTTTCCATTCATTAAAACAACCCATAGGTGCCCCATCTCAAGGCTGGTTGGGGTTTGTATAGAAATAAAGAGTGAGAAAGGTGTGAGAGATAATGGGTTAGAGAGACAACCTTCCTCTCTCCACTGCCAATCCTCGAATCTGGAAAGTATTTTGACCTAAAACCAGCAAGAAAGAAGGTGATGCAGGGGTGGAAGACAGTGGGGAAGGTGTTTACAGGGCCAGGTGTTCTAGGGTCCAGAAAACCTTGTGCAATGGAAACTGACCCTTGTCCTTCCCTGCTTGCTCTGCCCCCTGCCCTCCTCTACAAACACCACCATGTCCAACTGGCATGACTGGTATGAGGGGAATTGTGGTTTCTGCACAAACCCAGGTCACATGCAGAGGATTAAATATAGCAGCTCTCAAATCCTGCAACTAGTAAATGAGCTTCTAATTCAAGCCTCGTCCTCTTATATCTACTCTCTCCACCTCCCCATTGCAGTTGGGCTGAAGAGCTCTTTATCCAACTCTGAAACACACAAATACGGTTCATACACGTCCCTCACTCCCCTCTCTTATGCCATAGCTCTTGATCTACGTATACAGCTCGCTAGCACAGACTTCGGTTTATACATTCTCATTCAGTCAGCTTGTGAAGTTAATCAGTCTTTATCTCTTCACACACAGGCATACAAGATCACACACTATCTAAATGGTTCATGTGACCATTGATCATAGCCCTGCTGCCTGGTCTGTAAATAACCCTGTGATCAGGGCTTGTATTTCGTGTGTATGTGGGTTGGTTGTCATTATCATGCCAGCCTGGTGTAAAGCCAGGTGTCCAACAACTGCAGCATGTGACTGTTTGCAGGCTAGCTGACATTATAGCTCACGAAAACTATCCAGTGTTTTTAGGAAAAGGGGAAAGGGGACACATTGTGTTTTAGATGTGTTTGTATGTGTGCTTTATTTATTTTCAGTTTTCAAGTTCTTTGTCCAGTAAGAACCGTTATTGTCCTCTAGATTTCTCTCTAGCTCTGTCTGGTAGTCTGTGTGTACATTCAGAAGTGTCATTCAGAATGAGTAACCCTACACACTTGTTGTCTGACTCCCTTTTGTCCTTTTTCTCTTCTGTCAACCACCATTCCCTCTATCTGTTTCCTGTTCTATTCTCCTTCTCATTCTTCCGCTGTTTATTCCTCTCCTCATCTCCTCTCTGCTCCTCTTCTATTCACCTTCTCTCCATCCCTCCGTGGTGTGTCCCTTTAGCTTCCCTGAGCAGCCTGTTGATCACTCCCTTCCCATCTCCTGGTTCCTCACTGACCAGCAGCTGTGCGTCCAGCTACCAGCGCCGGTGGCTACGCAGTCAAACCACAAGCCTGGAAAACGGCGTCTTCCCCCGATGGTGAGATGCATACAATCATAGCCTACACACAACTGTGCAAGGTACATGTTCAAACACATTTTATACCGAATACGTGCTTAAAATAATTGACTTGCACTAATGGAAATGCAGTGAAGAACAACTACTGGGAGTGAAGTTTTTCTAGAGTAATTAAAGTTTAGGGGGAATCGTGTGTTTTAAGATTCATGGTCTTTTCTGCACATCTTTCCAAACACACTTAACAGTGTCTCTCCCAATCACTCAGCCCCCTCCATTTTTCTTTCCTACTCAGGGCCTCCCTCAGGCTTTTGTACAGATTATCCTACAAGGACTTCCTCAGAATCCAGTAGGCAGCTGGGAAAATGACACATACTGCTGCTATGCACTAATAACTGCACTCACGGACACACTCAGAGTGCTGTGGCTAGACAGGATGCTGTTTTGGCCTGTCACTGTAAATGCAGCTGTCGGCCCTCCGAGTGCTCTAATCTTCCAGGCGCTCCAGTTCAGCAGCACCAAAGCATCTTGTTTACCAGCTGCAATAGGCTAGTCTCCCGATATGATTTCTTTGCTTAACAGATGTGCCTAAGTATCTTTCTCTGCTTAACTGTTTAATCAGGTAAACAATATTTGCTCTATACAGAATATATACCTGTAAACCGTATGAACCTGCTGCATTAGTAAAGTAAGATATAACTTTATTGGTCTTCATGGGCAAAAATGCTACGATTCAGGTTTACATGTCAAGTAAACATTTGGAGGTTTGAGCAGCTGCACACACATTTCAGCCTTTAGAAGTTGTATCAGGTCTGTTTGTAGTTGACTCCCTGTCTCCGTCATCTTGTCCTGATCAGGTCAGTCGAGGAGAGCTTCAACATGTCTGACGAAAGTGGCGGACCAAGCCTCGGTGTGGCTCGGAAGAAGAAGATTGCCATCGGGGTCATCTTCACGCTGTCTCCCAACCCTGAGGAGAACAATCGCTTCCAGGATTTCTTTTTCTCCCATTTCCCTCTCTTTGAAAGCCACATGAACAAACTCAAGAGCGCCATCGAACAGGTGAACTAAAATGTTTGTTTGGCTCTGATTATAGACCAACTACATGTTGTATTCAGCAAGTTCTTATTAATTTTCTTTTTTTGATATCTATGTAATGCTTTTTTTTCATTTGAATCAATCACCTCCCTAATTGAAAGTGTGGAGACAAACCTGTCAGTGAAATCCTTTTAGCACTGACATGAATAGTCCAAATGCAAACCTTACACCCTGTTGTAATGAGCACAGTTGCTGTTGGTGTATGACCATTGTGAATATATGAATCATACCTTTTTATATCTGCCGTTCTGTTTACTGGCATCTGTTGTGGGCACTGCTCTGGATGACTTCCAGCTTCTGCCCCATTCCTTCTTCTCCCTCGCAAATTCCTTGCTCCACCTTTCCTGTAACTTTGTTTGTCAGCTTAAGAGCCAAATATCTCAAAGTGCATTTGTGTTGTGTCGCTCTCAAGGCCATGAAAATGAGTCGGCGGTCAGCTGATGCCAGTCAAAGGGCCTTGGCATATAGCCGAATGGTGGACGGACTCAACGAGTTCAGGTTAGGCAACAACTCACATTCACCCAGTATGACATATATAATCATATTTGTATTGTCCTTATTTCTCTCATGGGCAAACTTACAAATGTTTCATAAACACCTTATAACATGGTTCACTTTTAAGTGTTTATCCCTACATTAGGTGGACATCACATACTTTATAACTTAATAATTTTGTAACTGAGATTTTTCTGCAATGTAGCACAAGGATTCAGCAACATAGCATGAATTTAAAAAAAAAAAATCTTTTCCATTGCACAATAGCAGTCAAACACAATAACTCACAGGTTTCTTAAGCCAGAATGTTCATGTCTTTTTCCTGCATGTTTATTAACCAACTCTCAAACACACAGCTCCAGCAACACCATGTTATTCAGTTTCTATGTACTGTAGCCAAACCCTGGGTACATAGTTAGGTCCACACTTCATGGAGAATCAGGGAAAATGTGACATTTAAAATCCAGGAAATGGATGCTACTCTTAAAGACATATCTGATATTTACATTATAGATCTATGCACCATAAAATCTGACACAAGAGCATGCTCTGCAGCTTGCATTATTGATTCTTTTGATATCAGTCGTCACTGCACATCATGAGACATTTGTGGTTTACAGGATTTTGTTTCCTGGTAGTGAGGGAATGTAGACAAGAATGACAGGTGTGCCTGAAAGGAAGGAGAGGTAAGGAGCTGTTGCACTGGGGAAGAATAGGCATGAAACTAAGCTCATCACACACTAAAGAGGAAAGACACAGCCAGTGTCACATCTGATGATATGATTTTCATATGATTTGCAACTTTGATAGAATTTATTCCAGTGAAAGCATCACAAATTTCCCATTTCAAGTCCTCAAATAAAGTTCACCCATATCTAAACTGCTTAACATACATTTTATCCAAGGCTTAGTCCTGTTGAATTACAGTTACTTACACCTGCAGCGAACTCTTAATGTTTCTTAAAGTAGGTCACCAAGTCCTCATGCCTATACTGTGTTACTCATGTTATGGAACATTTGGACAGCTTTAATGACCTGAGAAGTATTTTGTACATGCCTTTCATTCAAAGCACAGTTTGTAAAGCTAGTCGGTTAACAGGCATCATTTAGAGTTTCTTTTCCAAAAGTTCATCAAGTTAATTTTGGCTGATTAACATTTGACATTGACCAGCTGATGTGGCTTGCAGGCAAAAGAAGTGTATAATCAATCAACAAAGTTTACAAAAGAACTTTTTTTTATTTTAATATTTTGAATGTTAATAGAAATGATCACATTACATTGATACATAACATATCCTAAAATGCATTTCTGGTTGAATGTTTAATTTAAAAGAGTTGAATCAAATGCTAATAGCAGAAAGTATTCAGATCTTTTACTAAACTACCAAATCAAAATTGGAGATGTGTTTTTCACAGGACAGGGTTTATATGAAGAATTGTAATCTGAAAAGTTGTTAGTAACTATAGCTGTGAGTGAAAAGTACAACATTTGCCTTTGATGTTTCGTGGAGTAGTATAAAGTTGCATAAAATGGAAGTACAAGTAACTTGAATTTGCACTTGTATAATGTACATTCTATCACTGACTGTCAGTGAGCATTTAGTGTAAGGTGTATTTATGGGATCTGAATGTAATAGAGGTTATGTGAAGGGATTCTGTAATTCTGCTCCAGTTACTGATGCCTTGTGCTGAAGTGTCGCAGCAATTAATAATTAATGAATACTCAGTATGGTTACCGTGAGAGGGTAGCATGATGCTAACATTAAAAAAAAAAATAACTTGCCTGGTTAGAAGATGTTGAAATATGTTGGTTAATATAAAGGAGAACCACAGTGTTGTTGAAAACCTATATTGCATTGTAACTGCAGTGCATGCTGGGAGGTCTTGCTTTAGGGCTTTAGTTATGTTTAGGGAAGCTTATGTGACCAAATTTTGAGAAGCTACCAGTTACTTTTCAACTCTCCACCACAACTACCCTGTAGTTGTATTTAATTATTATTTATGATTATGTGAAATATTAAATCATAAATTTGTACTGATCAGGTTCCAAAAGTGCATTTGTGTGTCAGTACTGAATTAAATTATGCTTTATTGGTGCTCATAAAACACAAACTTGTTTTATGTGTGTTGTGTGTGCACACATGCTTTCATTTGCAACACACACACACACACACTAGCAGGCAGTTCCCCGTCAGAGGTCCCCTCATTACTGCAGTCATATGCCTGTTGGCAGCCGGCGACAGCAACCCAAGCCTCCTGAGTGGCAACCCTATCTACCTCAGACACTGGCCACGAGCACCAGAATAGTAAATAATATGTGCATGGCTGCAGGGGGAACGCTATTGCTCAGGACAAACAAAATATCTGTAAAATCTCACCTTCAGACAGCAGCTAAATATAAGTGTGCCTTTGCCATTAAGAGGTTTTGACTTCATGGAACATTACAGCAGGAAACTGGAAGAAATGCCTTTGCTTGATGCTGCTTTGACGTAGTTGGGACACACACACACGCACAAATACTCACGCATGTTGGCAAAGATAAGCTAGGCACTTAGCAGAGGCATGTGTACATAAAAGTGACACCAGCCTATATTGGGGTTGTGTGAGGTTTTGCACTCAGACTACAAGGGGGAGTACTGAGAGAAGCAAAACACTTGACACAGCAAGGACAGGAGTGCCATTTTACCACATAAATAACAAAAAGTGAAGTGCCAAATGGAAGTCACAAGCAACTGTGGAACTCTACAGTCTAGTAATTGCTTCAGAGTTGTTTTATGACCAACATGTCGATTTTTGATGCCTGTTATAGCCCAAAGTGAACTTACGCTAAAAATCCACATGCACAATTTATAATGCAGAAATTTCAGTTTTATACTACATATCTGACTGTGAGTAGTAAATCCGTAATATTGACACATTTATTTCAAATCAAAATCCATGTAGTTTGCATGAAGGTGCAGTTTTACCCCAAATTGAGATTGATTAGTAATTGGAACTACAATATGTCAATGACCATGGCTGCACAGCTATAGCTTGCAATATGTATGGGGCTCATAGAAGTCAAAACATACAGCTGAGGTCAGAAGTGTTGCTGCCCTCCTTGGGCCTGAACACTTAATCGAAATCTTATTGAAATCCCAATATGACCCAGGGCAATATCCAAATTGCAGGAGCTGTAGTTTCTTTATAAAGGTGAAATGTGTCACCGCATGACAACGAAGCATTTTTGTGCCCCAGCCTACGAATCATATTCTCTAGACAATATGAGATTTTGTTACAAACCCCAGCAAAAGACACATCATTTATATTTTTTTTTCAGTGAAAATGTAAAAAAAAAAAAAAAAAGGAAAAAATACCATTAATACTAAAATGCCTACCATATTTTTAAACTACTAAACATTTAAACCTGCAGTGTGGAACTTCTGTCCTCCCCTTCTGGCAGTGAAAGTAATTACACAAACACTGTTGATGTGCTTAGTACGCCACAGACTCCGACATCCTTCTAGTTTCTGTAGCCTGAAGCCTACTGCGTCGCTACGGTTGCTCTGGAAAACCAGTCTTTGCTAAAAAGGCATCACGACCGGTGAGCCAGCCTGGGAAAGTCGCCATCTACACCACTTTGAAAACTCTGATATACTGCGGAATACGGAGAGATTTATCTAGCAGTGATTAGCTTAATCAGCATTTCTGTGAACTCCTTTGGCAAGGGTTTGAAGTTAACGGATGTTTGTTTATGGAAATCCCACACATCAGGTGTGAATATGGCTTTTCAACCTGATGCATCAGTTTATTTTCACATCACAGCTGTGCTCTTTAAAGTTCACCTGAACAGCTGCTGCAGAGAAGATGAGACATCTAGAGCTGGCTCGGCCTGAGACTTCGTCCTACTGGGGGGATTTCAGTAGGTGAATATACTCCAGACTCCAGCCGGATCAAGTGGGGCTTAAAAAGGCCACGGATAAGTGAACCTGTTTATAACACAGGAATGAATACAGCATTATTAGCACATTTGATGCTGCTCTACAAATGATTTATGCCAGCAGGGCAGAGATGTGTGCTTAGTGACATCAAGTCCATTCTTGTTTACTCTGCTATGGCTGCATTTATGTTTCTCTTTAGTTTCTTATGCACTTGTAATGGCTTGTTCTTGTTGAATGATTTTATTGGAGTGAGAAAGCAAGACTGCGCCAGTTTTGGTAGCCAAAATATTAATCATTTAATCAAACAAGATATTTATTTTGGAAGTTTTTTAGAGGACACTCAATCAGTTTTCTCATGATTGGCATTCTCGTCTACTATCAGCATGAGCTCCTCCTGTCATTCTGTCAGTTGTTAATATTTAGGTCAGGTTTAGGGCTTCAGGACTAAAAAATTTAGTCAGCAAAGAACTGCTGGCAACAACTGTATCACAATGCAGTTAAATTCATTGTTTTTTCTTTTCACGCCCAGTTAATAACTTCTTATAAACCTGGAAATCGGTTTTCTTCAAATTGACTTCATGTTTTCCTTGGAAAAATGCATCAACCAAAAATAGCTTGATTACTGGAATACTCAAGTGAAGTATTACTGTAGTGAAGGTGACTTTCATTGTGTGACACCTGTGCTTTCTGTCAGCATGTAGCCTGTCTGCATCTCCTCTGTCACTGGGTTCTTTTTAGGACGAAAAGGTCTTCTGCAGAATTTATGACATGGCCTTGACCAGCCTGAGATCTTCTGCAATTTCCAGTAAGACAAAATCAAGCTCAGGAAAACATCAGGAAACACAAATTTTATTCCTTATCAGTAGGACCTGCAAAGTTCCCTACGTGGCCTAGGGATAGCTTGTGCTTAATTTATATAGTTTATTTTGTTATGTTTATTTGGTTCTTATCAATATTTATTTATTGTAGTTTGTTGCATTTTAAGTTAGCCTGGTCATGATTTTGTATTGGTTTTGCTTGCTGAAGATTGCAATTGTAATATGGTTTCAGTATGTATGTTTGCAAGGAATGAGAGTAAGCAGATAAAATGGTCAGAAACACCTTATCCTCCAATATAAAATGACAGCTGGTTTTTGATCTGTACATTTTTGCTTTTTCAAACCCAGACTCCAGCAGCTGCAGTCCATATTTCAGTTCTGACTAAAAATCGGCTGATTCTTCACATTCCTTAGACGGCAGAGTTTCCCCTCTGCCCCTGTGTCAAAGCTTGGCCCCCAGCCGAGACATGCTCACCAACATGCCCCACGTTCCATGGAAACTCCAGTCCTTCTCAATGGACAAATGCTCCCACTGAGCCACATACAGACAGATATACACCCAAGAACACACAAACACAATGTACAAAGCAAAAGACAGGGTTGTGTGTAAGTGCGCGCAACTTTGCCGGACTGTTACAAACAACACACACATCCAAGTGTCTCCCGTGGCCTCAGCATAGACAGCAAAGCACTGTGAACTGAGAGCTCTGTTGTTTACCCCGAGAGACAATAACATGTCTGTTCTCTCTCTGTCTGTTTTCTCTCTTTTCCACTCCTTCTCTTTCATTCGCTCTCTCCATACCCCGCCCCCTTTCATCCCTCCCTCCCTCGCCGTACCTCATCTCCAGGATGACCATCTGCGACCTCTACACCATGCCCCGCGTGGCTGAGCCTGTGTGGTTGACGATGATGTCTGGAGCGTCGGAGAAGAACCAGCTCTGCGGTCACTTCATGAGGGAGCTCTCCCTGCTGATGGAGCAGGCCTCCAAGAACCAGTTGAGTGTCTGCTTGTACTCGCACCTGATCTGCCATCTGCCACCGAATTTGCAAGAGTTTAAGAGGGTGTAACCCAAACGGGGATCAAGGCAAACTAGTTTTCAGCAGTTGATTTGGCCACAACAAACTGACCTATTCCGGAAACCAGACTGTTCACCCCTTCAGATCTTCCCTGACCTGAAAATAAATAAAAAAGTAAACACTCAGATATAAAGAGGGAAAGACATGAACATCAGCACTCAAACATTAAGAAATGTTGCACATGCATAGTTTTTTTTCACATTTTTTGTTTGCTTGTACTTCCTGGATGTGCCTGTCAACAAAGAAACGTGCATGTTCTCTCTCACACACACACACACTCTGTTCATTCTGTCCCCCACATTCTATGGTCTATCTCTCCCTCCCTCCCTTTCTCTCTCTCTCTCACACACACACACACTTTGAATGTTTCACCCTCTTTGCATTTATTTGTCTGCCTCAGAGGGAGCAGTGAATAAGATCCCTGCCAGTCTCTAATTGCTTATTGTTGCTGTTACAAAGCAATGTCAAACCACTGCTAATTGTACGTTTATGAATTGGTAGCAAGGCCTTTATTGAACATCGCACCCGTATTCAGTACAGTTGATTTAAGTAGCATTCCGTGCACTGAACTGAATTGTCACATCAAGTTGATATTAAAGGACAGGAATGATTCCCATCATTTTAAAAATATACATGTGCTTTTCTATCTTGATCACTGAAAGACATAGTAGAGTCTATATTCTCTGTATGTTGGAAGCTTTCAAGCTCTTGTAAATACAAAGGTTACAAGTAATGTTTTTTTATTACCAATTACTTTTATATTTTTTAAAACAACTAATAAGTCATTCAGTCTATGCCCATTAAAAAGTTCCCAGAGCCAAAAGTGATGTCTTCAACTTGTCTTCAACTTTTTAATGACCTAAATGTATTTATTTTGCAAAGGTATTTTTTAATTAATTCATTCATTCATTCAGTATTTTTTACACAGTACTTTACTTTCTTTTGCATAGACACTGTGTACACAGGACAAAAGCAACAATCCAATTTTTAGACGAGCATAAAACTTACAAGCTTACAAATAAAGGATAAGATTGAATAGTTTAAAAAAAGGCATCAAACCAGCATTTAAATAAAATAAAAAACACAATATAGGATTGCAGATAGCATAGTCAATGGTGGAATTGAATTTAAAATCTTAAAAGCCAAGAATACCGGGTGATCCACCATTAACATTATTTATTTAAAAAAGTTTTTAAAAAAAAGTAAAACACGGCCCAACATCCCTCTTAATTAAGCCTTAGCACCAACTGCAGCAACTCGTGACACTTTTAGTCTTGCTCTCCCACTTGGTTTCATTGAAATTGGAAATACAAGTCCTTACGGTCACGACTATGTCCATAGATACTGATATTGGAATAAAAACTCTTGGATCCGCCCCAAAATTTGATGGGTTTTTCCTTGGCCCATGCCCCATCTTTCCACCAAGTTTCGTGGAAATCCATTCGGTAGTTTTTGCGTAATCGTGGCGACAAACAAACAAACAAACCAAAAACAGACACGGGTGAAAACATAACCGCCTTGGCGGAAGTAAAAATCTAAAAAAACCAGAAAAGTAATAAATGTTAACATTTGAGAAGCTGGCAAGAGTATTGGTGTGTTCTGGCATGACCAACAAATAATTGTTTTTAAAATATAAAATAACTGTGTATTTATTATAAGCAGCCATAGCCAACATGGCTGAAGAGTCAAAAACAACAGTGGAAATTCAAACATGAACAGTCATGTAAAAAGACATCACTGTGCCACCCACACTGTGTGTTTGGAAATATTTTTAAATAGTGAAGACTACTGAATCCTACCAGATAGGGTGCACTTTAAAAAATATTCACACCATACTAAATGGCTCGGTGCAGTTTCACATTCTCAATCCTTGCATGCTCTCTAAATATTGACCATGAATAGAAACTGGATCTCCATGGCAACCATTGCTGTTTCTTAATCAGCATTGCTTCTCAGTTAAAGTCATTTTTTCCACCAGCACTGGTTAGGATGTCTACCACACAACTGCTTCTATGTGATGGTGACTCACAGATGAAACAGTAAATGTTTGGATTCTTCTCTACTTTCTGCTGACCAACCCATGTCTGACATTCCAGATTCCTCCCCGCATTATTGACAGCCATCCTGACCAATCATCTGGCCTGGGTGCCCACCGTTATGCCCAATGGGCAGCCTCCAATCAAGATCTTCCTCGAGAAACACTCCTCAAAGAGCGTCGACATGCTGGCAAAGACGCACCCCTACAACCCGCTCTGGGCACAGTTAGGTGAGGGGTTCAAACACACACAAACTATATGCTATTTGAGTCGGCTTCATTGGTGTAATGCAATTCCTGTAGTTGGGTTTAAATCCTCTCTGTAGCAGCATTTCACATGAGTAGAGATTTCAGGTGAGATAAATAGTCTATTTTTTTTAACACTTTACACCATCTATACTGTTAAACTGTCCATGTGTATCCTTGTTTGATGAGTGGAAACATCCCGTTGTCTTCCAGCGCAGCATGTGGCATCAGTAAAAATCCATAAGATGCATGTTGTGAAAACAGTTAGGGGCGAGTAGTGATGTCCTATAAATATACAGACATCATAAAGGCATCTTACAGACCATGTTAAGGAGCCCACACTTTCCCCTCAAGTGACATGGGAAACAATGACTTTATGGGAACACCTAGTGTTCATAGCTGAGAATGGCACACCTGAGCATTGATGTGGCGTATGAAAAAAGATGGAAGAAATGGAGGTAAAAAGGAGATGAACAAGAATGTTAATGTCTAAAATAAAAAATGAAGATGTTATAATCTATTTGTGGGTTCTGTATGTGTACTGCTATTGCCTGTCATTTGAGTTTGAATTTAATTGCTCTTGTGTAGTTTCTATATAATCTATTCTTTTTATTGCATATACTTGCATACTTTTAAAATGTCTTTACTTATCTGTACTTACTTATGTCCTTGTGCTGCTTTAACACCCGAATTTCCCATCTGCGGGATCAATAAAGGATCTTAAAAAGATAAATATCTTAAAAGAATTAGTTATGTTTAACTGATAATTGTTTCAACATTTTTCATTTTAGGACAGTGCCTTTTTTCCTCCTGATCACATGATCATAACATTATTTTTCACCCAACTGAGATTAGAAAACTGAAACTTTCCATAGACTGGTTCCATAGACTGTTAACTGTTAAAGAAATGAATGTATCTAATGACCTGTTTGGGCAAACTAATGTTTTGGGTTTTTTTCCATTACTGTGTTTAGGTGACCTGTATGGGTCTATTGGGTCACCAGTGCGGCTATCGAGGACAGTGGTAGTAGGACGCAGACAGGAACTGGTCCAGAGACTCCTCTATGTCCTCACCTACTTCATCCGCTGTTCCGAGCTACTGGAGACGCACATGCTGGACAGCGCTGAGGATGAGGCCATAGTGATGCCGGGGTCCCTCATCACCACCTCCCTAAGGAAAGGAGAGGTGGAGGAGTCAGATTATGTCTTGGTTACCGTCCATAAACCCAGCGGGGACTACTTGTCCCAAGGTGCCCAGGGCCAACAGATTGAGGCAGAGGACAGCAGCTACCGTTCAGGCAACAGCCTCCAGAGCAGCACATACACAGATGCAGAGGTGGAGCACAGCGCGGGGGACACACCCAAGGAGGATGAGGAAGATGAGGAGGATGAGGAGGACAGTAGTGAGAGTCAAGGATCCAGAAGCAGTGTGCTTCAGTCGGCACGCAGCCAGGTAAACAGCCCCATTATCAGGACTGCAGAAGCAGCTGAACCCGGGGAGCTCCACAGGGAGTCTAGCAGCCCCCTGTCCACTGAGGCCCGACTGGAGATGGTGCTGCGCGTCAGCTCGGCCTCACCCAGGGAGCAGGTCTATGTGCTGGATACAGAGACCAAGGGCGACCTGAAACTTATTATCCCATCCATACCCACAGCCCTTGCATCAAGTCCGACCCCTACTCCTGTCACCACAGAGGGTAAAAACTTTGGGGCAGAGGCTGGGATGGATGCAAGCATGGGGAACCAGCCCAGCAGAGGGCTGGCTCCTCGGACTTTGGGGATCCCTTTAGAGAAGAAGCCCCCAGATAAGAACATGGCTGCTGCAGTGCCAGTACCAGTGATACTGGGAAACACAGTGATGGGGCCCATGGCTTTGACTCTAGCAGAAGAGGAGCCAGCAACAAAGGTCACTTTCCTTATTGGAGACTCCATGTCTCCTGAGTCGGACACAGAGAGCCGCAGAAGGAAGGTGGAGGAGGATATCAAAAAGCACAAGAAACACCTCAAGGACAAACATCTGCTTCTCCAGCAGCTGCTGCTACATCAGCAACAACAACAGCATCATCAAGTGCAACATTATCACCAGCAAGCGCAGCAGCTGCAGAGGGGATCGAATTCAAAGACCAGTAACACCAGTGCATCAGAGGACCAAACCAAACAGACCAAGGCAGCTCCAGCCCTGCAGAGGGTGTCCAGTAAGATGCCCCAATGGAGCCCAAACTGTCTGGAAGATTTTGATGAGTATTTCAGCCTGGAGAACCCTGTGGAGACTAGGACTATAGATGATTTGGCCAAAGGGCAGGAAACCGGCACCAGGGACAGTATGCACAAAGACTTGCTGGACCCCTTGGGAGTCCCCCAGCTTGGTGACCTTGGGGGTCACAGCTTTCAGGGTGCAGGCAGGAGTCAGGGTTTGGGTCTCTGTTTAGGTTCAGATGGTGGAGAGGTAGGGTCCAGCAGAGAGGGAGACATTTTGTTGGATGTTGAGAGGAGATGCAGGTGTGGGTCTACAGATTTATCTGACAACTGCTGCTGCAGGGACTGTTTTGCTGAGCAGGACAATGGTCTTCTTTTGTCAGTCCCCATCCCCCAGGATGGAAGCAGCAGCAACAGCAAAGGGGACCAAAAGCCGAAAATGGTGCCCATCAATGACTGGGAGATACCCCGCAACGAGAGCTCAGACAGCGCGCTGGGGGACAGTGAGACCGAGGAGACAGAAGACTGGCAGGAGGAAGTGCTGGTTCCCTTCCCAGGGTGAGTAGATGAACCATACCTTCATTCCTGTTCACAAATTGTGAGCTCCTGTATGATGTGATTTGGTTGTCATGAATATTCCACACAGTTAAATTAATGGAATTGGTGAGAATAACAATCCATCCTCATCATCCAACAAATATCTTATATCCTGTGTTTGGTTTTTAGATCAAAGTTGGTGGAGAACTATTCGAAGCCAAGTGTTGCCAATTTTGGTCGGTCTCTGTTTGGAGGCTACTGCCCCTCCTACGTGCCAGACTTTGTACTACATGGGATGCCCAGTGACGAGAAGCTCCGGCAGAGCCTCATGGCTGAGTTAACCCATGCTGTTCAGGTAAGGGATTGAAGTGTTTGGACATGTTTTTTTAGGGAGCTATACATTTTAATGTGATTATGATTATTATCATGTGATTATGTTGAACCAGAGCATTGTTAACTTCTCATCTGTAGTGATAAGAAATTTTGGCAGAAATCAGGTTGTGGTTCATTTATCTTCAGCTTAGTGTGATGATTTTATATGTGCTCTTGGCTGTAATTCAGTCTGATATTCATTTTTCTTGTATCACAGCATGGAAAATATATGCAAAATGATTCATAAAATAATCAAATAGTGCAGTCATCTGTGAGTTCCACTGTTGGGTTACATGGGATAAAACGTCCATATCTCAGTTTGTTGGTTTTGGTTTTTAATGACTATTTTCTTGAAATTATTTATGTGCGTGTCATGTGAGGAATCCGTCTTTTCTCTTTGATATTGTCTGTTCTAAATGACCATTTCTGTCCTCTGCAGCATCCAGTTTTGGATGAGCCCATAGCGGAGGCTGTCTGCATTATAGCAGACACAGACAAGTGGACAGTGCAGGTGGCCAGCAGTCAGAGACGAGCCACAGACGTCAACAAGCTGGGGAAGGAAGTCTTGGTGTCCAGCCTGGTTTCCAGCTTATTGCAGTCCACTCACCAGCTCTACAAACTCAACCTGTCACCTAACTTTGTATGTTTCACCTCTCAGTCTTTCAACTATTGTGTTTAAGTGGAATAGGTTTCATAGCTTTTTTGTAGTCAAGGTGCTGTTCCCACTGATTGTTTGTGTGAACTGTAGTTACCACTTTGACTCTTGTGCTTTACCAACCGTGTTTCTATTTCTCTCCCCCTTAGTGTATAATGCACCTTGAGGACCGCCTGCAGGAAATCTACTTCAAGAGTAAGATGCTTGCTGAGTATTTGAAGGGCCAGACAAGAGTCCATGTGAAAGAATTGGGCATGGTCTTGGGGTAAGCAGTAGCGCTATGCCATGTTTTTATGTTCGTCTTGTGCACACTCATGAGGATGCATCTGGATTATTCAAATAGTCCAGCCAGTGGTTTCACACTTTTCCACTGATAGATGATAGAACATGGAAGGAGGGCTAGCTAGTAAACATGTATGTAAACGATGCAGGGTTTAAACTTTAAGAAAAATTAGCTTTGCAGATGTTTTATGAGGAAGGAACATGTTTGTTAGACCATTATGAAACGCACAATGTTTTTCATTGAGTAACACTCAAAGTAAACATAACTTTTGTTAACAAGGTTTAACACAGGGCACCTTTTAATGAAAAACCTCCCCATTATAGTGGAGAATGACACAGAGACAACAGATGCATGAGTCTGTAGACCAAATAGAAGCTGAGCTATTGCGCAACGGCATTATAGATCAAAACCAGTGGTGTTTGTCAATTCTTGTGCAACAAAAGAAACATTTTAGCTACAGTGCGATGTATAAAAAAGGGCAGGCTTCAAACTTCAATAAATTTGCCAGGCAGGTCTGTGATTTTTTAAATCTGACTTTGGTTGGATCCACTTCTGACTAGTCTGAAATGTTGGGCCAAAAAAGAAAATGAGGCTGAAATGTTCAGAATTTCTGTTATTTCCTGTCATTTTAATTGGGGCACTTGGATCTTATCTTATCCTCCGCTTTGCTCTGCTATCTTTGCAGAATCGAGTCCAGTGACCTCCCCCTGTTGGCCGCAGTGGCCAGCACTCACTCCCCCTATGTGGCCCAGATTTTGTTATGAGACTAATGGCAAGGAGGTCCCGAGCTGCCCGAGGAAACCAGTCAGACCTGGGTGGTGCCACTCCTGGCCCCATAAACAGCCGTCCATGCTCGGCAGCTGACCCCCTCAACATAGTTCCACTTTCTGGGTGCCTGGCCTCAGTGGGATGTTTGCTCTGAGCCTGAGCAGCGTATGTCTTTCGAACCACCACCACAGCCAGCATCTCCCCTTACCGTCGCTGCTGCTGAAGTTGTTGCAATGCTGATGTTGCACCACAGGGGGGAACTAGAGACCACAGTCCCACAGATGGAGCGAGGCTCTGCGGGCATCCCTGTAATGACCGTCTCCTGTCGTTTGAATGTTTCTTTTAAAACAAGACTCTTTTATTTTTGGACACAAAAGCCAAAGACTGAATAATTTTTTTCAGTTGAGAATGAAACTTTAATACGTCTACAGCATAATAACAATGGATTTTGTTTCTTTTGTTTGCTTTTTTCCTGTACAATCTTAAACAGACAGACTACAATTTTAAAGAAAACAGATTTTAAACATTACTTTGGGGTAAATATTGACAACAGTATCAATCTCATGCCAAATACATTATTTCATTTATCTTCATGTATTTGTTTACAAGCCAAATTTCCCAGTGATATCTCAATGACAATTTTTTTTTTTTTTTGTGAAATTGCAATGCACATCTGACTTAAAAGATTTCTGGCATTACAAACTGGTTTTGAAATGGCTAAAGGTGACTTTGACATTCTCATCATAGGTACAGCACTACCTCAGATCTTCATATGGGGAGTAGATGACACACACATTTAAACTTGCTCCATAGAAAACCCTGAGGTATTTTTTTTTTAAAAAGCTATTTTAATCAGAGGAATGTCAGTGTCAACTGTGTGCAAGACTCTATGCTGTGTTCTTTAAAAAAAAAAGATAAGGAATTCCTTAGGATGATCGTTACACAAGAAATGTAACAAAACGACAACAGATTTTTGCTTCAGAATGTGATTGAGGAGGAGAAAGGCTCCCTTTCTACTGTGTAAAAGCTAAAACATGAATTGTCTACGCATATTTTAAAACCAAATTGCTGAAGTATTTTCACACTTTTATAGCTTCCCCCACCTTTATATGATGTTTACAGCTGCAATGTATTCTGCAGAGACGAGTGTAGAGGAACACGGCAGGCCTCGTAGTGATTGAAATATGTATCAGTTAACACTATTTTCAAACATGGATCTATGAAAGTTATACTCATGAAAACACATAAAATACAAAACGATAGCACCGTTTTTTTCCTCCTCTTTAGTTTTTGATTTTCCATGATATTAACAGATAAATGATTTTGGTTGTTTTGTCATAACCAGGGTGCGATTTAGTGAGCGTAAAAGGGAGCTTGAGTTGCTTTCAGAACTTCTGGCTTAAAGTGTAACCTGCAGCGGGGCCAATGAGACATTACTTCATTGTTCTCATTATTGCTTTTTGTTGTTGTCAGTTGACATTGGAAAATAATCTATATTTTCTTAGTTTGACTGCACATCATATAGGGTGAGTTAAAAACTGACCAATGGCTGCCTGCGTGTTTTATAATAAACACAGTCAAAAGCAGAGAGGAACTCCTCAGTTCCAAATATGCACGTCCATACAGTATTCTACAATTGTACTGTGCTTTTTAGCTCAGCAAATGTAGAGCAAGGCAATTGCAGGCAGAGAGACAAAGTTGAATTCAGCAGCAGCCTGCTTAATAAAAACTCAGAGTAGTTTCCTGGAAAGTAACTTTCCCAAAATTTGTGAAAATCTTAAAGATTTGAATGTGTCTCAGGCCTCTCAAACACTGTTTGTAACAGAGCCTGTTGATGGGAAAGCAGCAATTAACTGGGAGTGTAACCCTGAGAACCGTGAATGTTTCTTTCTATAAACTCAAATCGCACCCTGTATATGACCCAAGTCTTAATGGAGAACATGAATGCATCACAGGCTTCTGGAGAGCTCATTTTGCTGGTAAAATTGATATATACATGCTTATTACTGTATTGAAGATGGTAGCCGCTGTATCGGCCTACATTTTGTACAAGGTAGGAATTTATATCTGCTTTTCCCTCTTTGTATATAAATAAGTTATTTAGTTGCCCATGGTATGTGTATCAGTTCATGTACATTGTACATATTCTGTTTATTTCCATGTATTTGTACAGAATGTCTTTTAAGATGCGTCTCCTCAAATTATTTTTTCCCAATTTTATGGGAATGTTGTGCAATAAAGATGCCGATGTTAAGAATGTGTGTGTCTCTGGGAATGTTTCCTGCCACAGAATCAAAGAGAACGGTTGAAAAAAAAAAATGTAATTATAAAATTGTTTGCCCAAAACTGAAAATCAGAGATCCAAGAGCTATAATTCAGATCCAAGAATTGATGAGGAGAGAAGGGAAAACAGTTCCCAGTTCTATACTGATGGTGTGTGCACACAGTGGTATTACCCAGAGGGACCGTACAATAGATATGATCATATTCTGGTTGTACCTGTTTAGAAAACATTGCATTAAAGCAATTTACCCTCCAGGTTTGTGTTTCTTTATATATCAGATTAGCAGCTGTGGTTTCTTCTGGCTTTCCACAGACACTGGTGTGGTTTTAGATTAGCTGATAATCCCAGTTGGAAAGTCTTCTTTTGCTTTCCCTCCAAAATTTACACATTTTAATTTCATACGCAGAAGAGTTTATCCACTATAATTTATCCATTGCTATAAAATTCCCTCTTTTTTTTTTTTTAAACAGACTGGAAAGTAACTATAAATTAGTGCAAACTATATACAAGAATAGCACTTATGTTTAGATTGGTTGTGGTTTGACTGCTAGTGTTCAACATCTGGATCACACATTTTACCCAACTTTGAATTTGCCACCCTGAAATCGCTGTGACTCCACCCCCACCGTCAACGCAGCACGGGAGGTAAAACGAAACGAGCACACACACCGCAGTTATGCAATAAAGGAAGGAGTGTCCCGGCCGAAAGCAAATGCACTGAGGGCAGAAATGAATGTGTTTCCTGTCAATGAAAACGTCAGTGTAATCCCACTTTTTGCACGTGAATTATATTAGGAGGCGATAATAATAATTTATAAAAAAACATAGGACACAAAAACACTTCGTTCAATCTCAGCGAAGTGCGTTAAGAAGTTTTTTTTTTGTTTTTGCAGTTTTACAGCACAAGTAAAATAAAAAGCAGTAAAAGGAAAAGTGTTTTTTTTTTCACTAAACCAGAAGACGTGAAAGTCTTGAGTGAGCTGCTGCTTTTAAATGCATTACAGTAATCTGATTATTCCGCATTTTGAGCAGCAATCGCGCAGCAGTGTCACTTCAGAAATGTCAGGAGTCAGAGGGAGGATCTGTGCTCTATTTAATGACTCTTTTCTGAGCTCGGACACTCGAGCTCCTAAATCAGTCAACGCGGCATTTTGCATCAAACCTATATAACTTTTGAAAAAAATACATTCTTGCACATTTATTTGTCCTGATGTGGTCTGGTATGACCGGTAGAGTATGGTGGTTAATATTAGGCTGATAGCTGAACATATAAAACAACAACAAGGTTCAAAATTTTCTGTTGCCTTACAAAATATGGATATATGAAAATATATAATTCTCCTAGAATTCTAAATATGCCTATATGCAATCTGTGGACCACATCTACACCAGTGTCGGGTGTTGCCATTATTCTTTCTCTTTCAAGTTTCTTTTTGGTGATTTACATTACATTAACTCTTTATTAATAAAATACACAAAACACATCTGAAATAAGTTAAGAAAACCTTTGTTGCAAATTTGAAACAACTTAAGCTAATTCTGCTTAATTTGCATGGAACAATCGGATGGAAACCTACAGATTAGCCCCACAAAATTAACAACACATACAGGTGAAGTGAATAACATTGATTATCTTGTTGCAATACAATGTTCTGCCAGTGAACCTTGGGTCCATTGATAACAGTGTTTGGGTGGATGCCAGGACCCAAGGGTTCCAAGCAAGACATTGCACTGTAACAAGATCTTTACTTAACCTGTAAAATATTTAATAAGTAATAAAATAGAGAGAGAGTTCAGTGTTTGGCACTGATTGAACCTACCCACAGCAGTTGAGCAATGGCTTCTGCATGGGTGATAAGATAAGATAGAACTTTATTAATCCCGAAGGAAATTCTTGTGCCAGAGATTGCTCCAAAATACAGCAACAAAGAATAAGACAAAAACAATAGAAACAAAAACAACAGAATATGAGTGAAGTATAAAAATATAAAGTGTAAAACCAGTGCCTAATAGATAACAATAGAAGTACAATAAGTTAAGTGAAAGTAAAAGAGAAAACAATATATATAAATAAACTAAAATAGAAAAGTAGTATTAGGAATGAAAACGATATTAATATAATAACTGTACATGATAAATGAAAGTAATATTGCACATAATATTGTGGTCAGTCTGTGCTGCACTGATACTAGAATGACTTGTAATAATAATGGCAACGTTTTAAGTTTTGTTATGATTACATTTGCTAACGATTTCTTTTTTCAGACTCGGGGTATATATTATAATTACTGCCCTGGTAAATCCAAACTCGCACACAGTGTTCAGTTACCACTTCTGTGATTCATGTGTCACCACCGCCATAAATTCCCTTATTTCCGACAGCATTTTAACGCGGCATCATCTCCAGGCAGACAGATGTCGTCAACTCTCCGCACTCAGATCTGGAAGAGGAGGGATCTAAATCTCAACTGGATTTGACGGACCCGAGCTGCCGAAATGGATATTTTCCCTTAACAAAGATGTACGGAATTCAACACAACATGTCCCAGAGGTTTACCTTTCTGTCACACTTTAGTAGTGTCTTCTCTTTTCCGGACGCGCAGCAGTGAAAAGTGAAGTTTTGTTCCTCTCCTGGAGGAGAAGGAGCTCCTGGTCGGTCCGCTTTGGAGTTAACTCCATCCATGCTCGGACACGGATCCACGGGGATGTGAGTTTGTCCTGCTAAAGAGCGACTAGGAGACGTGGAAAGTGAGGTTACCTCAAGCGTGTGTGTGCGGATTTCGAGCCGAAGTTATGAAAATGACCGGAGCCATGGAAACTTCTTTCAAACTGGCTTTGAAGAAACCGCCCTCCCTGCGGACAGCAGAGGTAAACAAAACTATCGGTTCTTTAATTAGCATCGCTTTGCTAATGTTAGCTAAAATAAAACTGTTGCTTCAGCTCGCTGTAGGGAAAATACACCTATTTGTCAGTGGAGTTTGACTGAAATTAGTTAACAGTAAGTTATTTGTGGGTAAATTATTTAATTGGGACTTTTCTATGCAGCCACATGCTAATTAGTACACACTGTACACGACCCAATTGACAGTCTGTAACTCCAATAAAGCTAATTAGCTAGCTCCTGCGCCTCAGATCCAACACAAACAAGCAACCCTTATGCCTCGCTAAAGCATAACAGTATAATTATAACATGAAAAAGGCCTAGCGTCAAGTAAGTGCATACAGGACAATGTATCAGAGGCTTCATGTGGTTTCCAAACTGGGGTGCAGGGACTTTATTGGGTCCCCATCAGAATGTTTTGAGACTTTCAGACTAGTTTTTAATCATCTTAAGCCAAGAGAGAAACTTCTGTATAAAGAGGGGTTCAAGTCAAGAACTGGTGGGTTTTGGCTCGCATATACAGCCTTGAGAACTAAAGCAGCACAAACACAACATCACAGCTTCCCATTAGAGGGCTTATTTCTAAGCTGAGGAGATGTTTTGTATAAACTTCAGCTTGAATGAGAGCAGTCAAATTTATTCACTGCTGCTTTCTCATCCCTCCTCCTCTGCCTCCTCCCTACATGAAGCTGTGGAAAACACAGCTGGCTTGTCATTGCTTTAGTTATACTTTCTGCCCAAAAATAGCTCACGCTGTCCTACTCCCTTCCATGTTCAGCTGCCGGTAATAGTTTTGAAGTGCAAGCACTTTTCAAAGCACAATCAGACAATAACATTTTCTTTCTATGATTCCCTGCTAATGTTAGCGACGTGGCTGTGTGAAAAGGAATAAATTAGTCCAACACGTTCAGGGTTTTCCTCATAACTTTAATGAGCTCCAACACTTTAAAGTAACTCGCTCCACTCGCTCGGCTACTCCCGTCGTCTCTCAGGACTCCCTAAAAACACGTTTTTTTACCCGGAGCAACACCTCATGTTCTGCGTCTGATGCGTGTTCTCGTAGCCTCTCATTGTCTTGTCTCTTGTAACTTCAGACAGACATGATTTATTTTTCTGTGATCGTCACTGTGCTGTTTTAACACTGACTTATTAGTTTAACCCAAACCGTGATCTTTTCCTGAACCTGCCCGTGAAGTTTTGTTGCTTCAACCAAACATACATTTTTTAAAATATCAAAATTACATGGTCACTCACCAGACACGGAGCCCAGTCCCCTAAATGACAGTCCAAACCACTGACTGTAGATTAAGATGGACGACATGAGAGCTCCCCTCAAAAGTGAAGCCAAAACATCTCGAAAACACCAAAATGGCTGGCTGCAGTATAGCTCTTAAACCCCTCCCCCTCCATGTTAGCAGATGGGACATGGGCCAAACTAAAAACTTAAAGTACACGTCAAATAAATTTTTCCCAAAGATGGTTCCTGTCAGTTCAGGTAGTTCTTATCACGCTGATGTTTGTTCAAGTGTTAATTTTTCTGATCAGTTTGGTTTTAATTAGTTATTTGATGCTATAAAAAGGGGCTGAAACATCATGATTGACAGCTGAGCCCTGCTCGCGATTGGGCAGGTGGGTGTATGGGCGGGAAACTCGATACTGCAGCTTCACCGTCCAATCACTACTGCGCAGACTCTGGCTCCAAATGATGTCACCAGCAAAAGAAGGCAGCGCTCGAATCTGGGATATTTTGGCGTTGGCCATCTTTGGCCATTTGGCCAACACAACTTCCTACAGTGATTGGAGTAGTGATCGTCCCTCTTTGTACCATTCCACCTGAGACCAAATATACAAATTATATGAAAATGACATGCGCCCACTAGCTGATAACACAATATCAACTTACCGTTACTGTAAAGACTTTTAATATGTTAAACAAGTTCATAGATAGCAATTCCGTAAGAATATACACTACACGTGTCTCAACCCACGTTTAAACCTGTGTTTACACAACTATATCAGCATATCCTATTTTCATGTTTACACTAGCTTGCTCGACTTCCGCTGCTCGCTCTCTCTTTCTCATGTAGGAGGGGCCAACTTTGAATCTTGTGTTTACCAACAGCAACTGACAAATCCTACAAATGATGCCTTTAAGCAGTGCAAGTTTAAGTGTGCAGAGAGACATATTAACAGGATCAGATGGAGATGGCTTGATATGAACAAGACAGCTAGTAGACAACTTACTCTTTGGGCCCGCCAGCTGTGGAGCTCAGGCAAACTCAGTATTTTAAATCTCTTCTTAAAATTTACTTTACTTTACTTAAAATTAACCGTTAAATTTGTATTTCTCAGACAAACAAATCAGGAGAAAATTAACTTTGTTCGAGACCCCTCTACATGGGGTGGAGATCTCAACACCCCCCTCCCAATGTTCAACCCAAACTTACGCCCCTGTACAAAACTAAATGACAAACTGCGACTTTTGTTGACTTGCAAAACTATCTTTAAAATTGAAAATTGTCTTTCACCATTAACTACCATGTAATAAAAATATATTACAATAAATACAGTGTGGACTAGGCTATTTCTGTAACTGCTCAGCCCAAATTAAAGAAACGTCAGACGGGGATTATTCAAACATATAAACTTTTATTAAACCTACAACAACTAACCCCCAGTAATAAGATGCAGCTGCCTGTAAATTACACCCTGGAGGGTTACAGAAAATCTCTCACGGAATCCACTGCAAAGGCCAGTAACAAGTGTATGGGCATCAAGCCAATACTTAACCACAACAGGAATGACTCGTTAAGTCACTACACCCCCGCAGGGCACTGAGCAATGGGTTACAAACCCGGCGCTTTGAGGGCTTTTAAGGCACCCTTAAATAGTCCTTACCCCGGTAGTACCGTGGCTACACTACTATATTAAAATGGACTCACTAACACAAAACAATTAACAACAAAACAATTAAAAGGGTCACTTAAAATAGGTTACTTGGCTTTTCCGGGGTTCGAGACCCGCCCCAGGCGTCAGAATCAGCAGTCAAGCTAGTCCACGTGCAACAGGAGGACCTCTACACAACGGCAACCCCCCCAGCCACTCATCCTAATTAGTGTCCAACGCAGCTCCCTCCTTGACCACAGTCACTCCATTTCAATGCTTTCAATGCCGGGACTCATGATTTTATTTTGAAGGCTAAACCGCCTCGTTTCCTGTTTCACAGCTACTGGTTTGACGTGTCTGCGGGGACGTCGTCAAACTAGACTTTGACGTCAAAAAATGAGGCAAGTTAAGTAGGCTGCGGATCATATAAAGTTGCTCCCATCACATAGAAGCCCTAAACAACCGGAGAAATGACTGACTTGTACGTTTCCTTGGCGGTGTTGGGAGCCGCGGTGCTCCTGAGCGAGGCGACCCGCCGGACAGCAGCACGTCTTTTCCCCGGAGCTTGGTGGATATTCCTGCTGGAGGCGGCGTCCACCTTCCAGCTCTGTAGCTGCACTCATGAACTCAAACTGCTGGGAGAAACAGCCCGACTGGGGCTGTCGGTCGGCCTGACCCTCTGCTTCTCCATGACGGTTATCCACCTACTAACTTTCCGGCAAGCGACGTGTAACCCCATAGGGGCTCTGGAAGGGGTCTGCCGCGGGACCAGCAGCGTCCAAGCAGCCGTCGTCCGAATAGCCTGCCAGTTCGGTGCTGCCGTCGCCGCGCAGTTTTTCGCCACCTCCGTGTGGTCGCTTGGTCTTTCCGACGTCCACGTCCGGCACCACAGGTTCGGGTTCAGATGCTTCGACCCCCTCGGTGGGACCGTGCTGGAGGCTGCGGCCGTCGAGCTGGCCTGCGCTTTCATTATCCAGGCTGCGGCCATGCATGTCCACAAACTGGACGAAAAACTTCGAGTTCCTTTCTTCGCTGCGGTCATCACTGCTCTGGTTTACGCAGGTGTGTTGATAAGTCGGTTAATACATGATACACAACTAAAATACAGTCAACGACTATCGCCAAACACAGATGAAGTTAGATCAATTATCGGTGATCATATCGACCACCTATTAAGGCTGGATTGAACCGGCTATGAGGAAACCGCTCTGGGGCCCCACATTTGCTGAGTGTCAATTGGTTTAAGATAATAATATGATTAGTTGTCATTAAGCACATAATAACTTGTCCCCTGATTAGTTCCTTTCTTTAGGCTATTTGAACACATCAAAAGGTTGCTAAATAGAAGAAAGAAAAGAAGCCACAGGCTGATACATGGACCTCCCCTCACTTAAAAAACAAAATAATAAATGAAGCATAACATAATTTATGAAAAATGCATCAGCAAAACAAAAATGAATGACAAAACACACAATATGAAGAAAACAAACAAACCAATCAGTAGACACGATCCAATACAAAGAAATGCATAAAAAATATTAGGAAAAAGAAAAAATGGATTTGTATACATGCCTACAAGAAATAATTAGACATGAATTAAATGTGACAATTTCCTTTTAAAAATTTCTAAAGATTTTGAAAGATATGAGGGAGAACATCCATGTTTCCTTTTACAGAAAAGAAAGTGGAAATGATCAACCTGTCCAGTATTATATTAATGAACTTAGGAATTAAATTTAAAGAAGAAAAAATGTTTAATTTTCTGAACAGGGGGTTTGGGGGAGTTGCTAATCTGACAAATCGTTCTTGCGACAAATAAAGTTTATGATGATTGGAGAGGAATGATGTATTTGCCCAAATATAATAAAACCAGTAAATCAAATGGGGATAAATCATGGAATAATATAAAGTTAACAAACATCTCACTCAACTGGCCCCTTAACAAAGTCTTAAAGTGAAATCGTCAGGCTATGAGTCAACATGTATAGTTTTAAGACCTTTTGTCAATATTGATATTGGTGGTGTATGTTTAAAAACAGTGTTTATACAAATGTATAAACAATTTACCTGGGGTCGGATATTTCAGCACAGGAGTTGTAGGCAAAATGCAGTGATGCTGCTGTGTGTACTCCTGGAAACATCCTGAGGAGAACTGTAAATGAAATTAGACACAAATCTATCATTGACTCATTTAAGTAATTTATAAAGTAATATATCAACATGCTCTGGTTACATCCTCATAAATGTGAGGATTTGCTGATTTTTAGATGATTGTAAAAACTGAATATCGTTGGGTTTTGAAGACATCAGTTTGGGCTCTGGGAAGCTGGTTTATGATATTTTATAGACGTGATCAACACATTTACTGAAAATAATTAATTGTAGCCCTGTATTATTGGAAACTGTATTATTCATGTATGTTTAATTGTGTCCTTCCCTGTACAAATTTCACCTTTCCACATGTTCAATTTAAGCTCTCTCCTTTCCCCTGTAATTAATACCAAATTTAATTTGGTTTAACAGTTGAAAATCAGTTAGATGATGCTCCATGTTTCAGGCTCGACCCTCTGCTGTTTCTCTCTCTTTCTGTGCAGGGGGAAGTATTTCAGGAGCTGTTTTCAACCCCGTCCTGGCCTTCTCCATCCAGTTCCCCTGCAGCGGCCACACCTACCTAGAGTACTGCTTTGTCTACTGGCTGGGACCGGTTTTAGGTAAACGTCTGCCACTGCTAACTAACGTTCCCTCGGATGCAGTGACGCAAAATGGTTTCTGAAACCAACATGTTCTGCTACTACTAGCTAACATCTGCCACAAGTAGCTAACATCTGCCACAAGTAGCTAACATCTGCCACAAGTAGCTGACATCTGCCACTGCGAGCTGACATCCGCCACTGCGAGCTAACGTCTACCACAGCTAGCTAACGTTCCCTCGGATGCAGTGACACAAAATGGTCTCTGAAACCAACATGTTCCACTACTACTAGCTAACGTCTGCCACAAGTAGCTAACATATCCGCCACTGCTAGCTAACATCTACCACAGCTAGCTAACATCCGCCACTACTAGCTAACGTCTCCCACTACTAGCTAACGTCTATCATAGCTAGCTAACGTCCCCTCAGATGCAGTGACACAAAATGGTTTCTGAACTGAAAAAGTGATGTAGGAGACAACCCTGTGAGGAAATACGACCCTGACTACAATTAGTTTGGATTCATACTGGCAGGTATTGATGCTTAGCTGAAAGCACTGTGGGTTTTAATGTGGTGAAATCCTGTTATATCCCAGTTTTTTGGTCATATTATGATTTTTTTTTTTTTTTGTCATTTATTTGAAAAGATGGTCCTCGGAAATGTCTTGACAATCGGACATGGGCATTATGGTGCATTCCATTTGAACTGATAAGTCGGGATTGCAGAGTTCCAAACTGAGCCAAACTGATTATCACTTGTGAGAACAAACATTTCCAATCTCGTTAGCAGGATTCCTTCCAGCACTTTAGAGAGAATACTGGCAAGAGCAATATGTCTATAATTATCCATGATATTTAATTTCCCAGCCTTGTCCTTAATGACAGACACTAATAACAGAGAGATGATAGAGTCTGGGACACCATGAACCCAATAAAGCACATGGCAAGCAGAGGACCAAGCTACGACTGGCGTTCTTCAGGTGTTCTGCAGTAATATGGTCCAGAAGCCTTGATGTCATCATGATGGCATCATAGATATCAACTGACTTAATACGGCTCAACATTATCAACTACAATTACATTACTTTTAATGCAGTTACAGTAATGCTCACGCCACACCTCTACTATATCGTCTAGGCCACAAGCCCCCTCAATGTTGGATGGTCAGGAAGTTTTACAGTTATTCATAACTCTGATCTCTTTCCGTACCTTGCTTTTAAAACGCACAGTACTGTCCAACTTTTGTCGGCATGTATGGACAAAATGCCGCGTCATGCATTGGTATAAACTGGTATTGCTAACAATGAAAAACCTGGCTAAAGAAATCCATCATGGTTTCCCGACTTGTTGTACTGGAACCTTGGTGAACTTGGGTGTGACATCCTTCCTAGCTCAGACTTCCGAGTGGCAGCTATTTTCAACTCAGGTCTATTAATCAGTCCTAAACCTAAACTTCATTATAACTCATTCGAAAGCCTGATTCTTAGTCTTTCTCACCCAGCCTGGAAAAAACAACAGCAGATTCTATTTGTT
>JBBPCS010000226.1:5303097-5333775 GCA_037974645.1 Hollardia meadi
GTGTGTGTGTGTGTGTGTGTGTGTGTGTGTGTGTGTGTGTGTGTGTGTGTGTGTGTGTGTGTGTGTGTGTGGCATGTTTGTTTGTGTGTGTGTGTTTGTGTGCATGCACAAGTAGGTGTGCCATTATTAAAGCCAAGTTTGCCCTCCCTCCTGTATCCGGCAGACCTGACCGTGGCCCACCTTCCTCAGGGGCCCAGACAGAGACGCCTTGCAGCTTCCTGTAACACGCGTGCACGCACACACACACACACATACACAGAGGGAAAGAGAGAGCGAGAGGGAGAGAGAGAGCAAAAGAGTTGATAATGAACATGTTTTACTCACACATGTTTTTTTTTTTATATATCTGCTCAGCCAGTACTGCAGACGTGGATGCCATTCCATAAATTAACATTACATCAAACCTATCAAAATCACATACACTATGTGGATCATAGCAAAAGTTTGTTTTAATTCTGTTCTCCCACAACAGGAAGGTATAACAGGAGTTGCAGAATGAAAAAGGGGTGAGAGAAACGAGATGATGAATGAGGGAGAGAGGAGATGGATGGGAAACCTAGAGGAAAAAATGGGTTAGAGTTGCCGCGTCAGACAATCCAACGATCGTCAGAAAATGTAGACTTTTACAAAAACACCTTAAAATTTGTTACTACAGTTACTCAGTGCTGGTGGTCTTAACTGTCCTGATTAAAACTCCAACGTTTTGTACTAACAGCAGGTTTAAATGTCACACTCCCCATTGATATGCCATGAAAATGTCCTTTACCAGATGTTAAAGTGAAGGTGTTGATGGCCTGAGACAGGTTGAACATTTCATTCAGATACGTTTAATACCCTCTCTAGATAGACATTTCCAGGAAAGCCTGGTAGTAATACCTCCAGTCCTCCAGACAAGAATACTTGACTCTGCAGGGATGCCGACCCATGCTAATTACCTTTTAACTGTGTAAGCCGCCAGAACACTGAATGAGTGGTAAAGGCTGTGTGGGATAAATGAACATGCAGCCAATTTAGAGCCCTTGTGATTTGGACTTGAGTCTGACTGTAATCACTTATCTGGTGACATTAGACTTGACAAAATTGCAACTTTTTTAGCACCAATGACATAATTTGTATTATTTGCAGCCTATCATATCGCACAAGCATGAAGGAAAGGTACGTTTGGCAGTGTACGGCAACAGAAAAACAAACAATGACTTGTTTAGGGCTGGAAGCAAAATGTTATGGACTTGGACGTTACTTGGGGCTGGTGCTCTGTCTTGATTTTCTTGACTTTACTCACCTGTGAAATATTAACTTTGTCCCAACCATATTTAGTTCGAGATGGGTCTTTCTTCTGTGGAAATATACTCATTTAGCTTAAATTCCTGTAAAATGTCTGAGTAACAATACAGTTTTGATTCAGGGCTGATTTAGGATTGTGGTCCATTGTTCGAGGTTTATTCCCTGCGTTTGGTATTTGGTACGAATCGTTAAGAGGTCAAACACTCACCAAACATATGCAGACACACTGTATTTTCCTTTTCCCTCTTTCCTTCCGATTTTATTTACTTACTTTGTTTATCTTTCCTCCCACACCTCTCTGTGTGTCTCACTCACTGCCCTCCTCTCCTTCATCACTCTCAGACAACCGGGGCAAAAGTCACAGGCCTTTGGCAGTGTTGGTGACAGTGCCATTCAGCATCCCGTCTGTCACAATACTGGCACGATTAAATGTGGATACTGCCAACTAATGAGTGTTTATCCACTGTAGAAGCTTGCCAGCCACTCTCTTTCTAGGCTTGAAACTTGCCAACCAATGATTGTTGACCTCACAAACCAGTGCCTGCCAATTCACAGGATGCAGTTTTTCTTTCCATAACTCAGATTAAAATATGTTTCAGAGGGATTTCTAGCCACTGCGTTGCTATGTAGATTCCCCATTCTTATGATTTGCCACACTTTCAGGTTCAAACCATTAGTGTCTCATTTTCTTTACCAAAACATTTTTGAGTGTGTTTATTTATTGCAACAACAACTTTAGAATTTTTGCAAATATTATGCGGCTTAAGTTAATTGTCAGTTGTCAGCCGTACTGAAAACCTCACGTAAAAATATATTGCTGCTGTTTCCTCAAACACCATTTTCTCTTTTCATATTGAGATGAATCTGACATGTATTTAGTATTGCACCTCCATAAACCGGGGAGGGGCTTGCAAGCAGTCGCAACCCAAAAACTCTGCATCCTACTGTCCCTGGTTGGTACCGCACGTGGGAGAAGCTGGCCTTGAAGGCTTTCTTCCAGAAACATTCTTCTAACACATATTAAATGTTGTGAAAGGGTGTATTTTTTTAACCCAAACCATGAGGTTTTCCTAAACCAACTGTTTTTGTTGTGTAAACCTAACCAAGTATTTGTGGTGCCTAAATATAACCATGTAGTTTTGTTAGCTAAACTTAACCAACCAAACCTAACCAAAGTGCAACCAGTCACCTAGATGCAAGCCCTGGATACGACCCACTCGGCCACAAGGCTGTGCTGGCTCTACCTGATTTGTGACATTTTATAATACATGCTTTCTGTCTGCTAGAAAGCTCTGTGGACATTTTGTCCAAAAACTACCCGGAAGATGCCTGACTGAAAGCCTTCAAGGCTAACTTCTCCCATCTAGTTAAGTTCTAGATCTAGATAAGTTTGGTTTTAATTAGTTTGCGATGCTATAAATCAGGAGGTGAAATGTGATGATTGACAGTTGAGCTGCGCTCGTGATTGAGTCGGCCGGGCGGGAACTTGACACCGTGGCTCCACCGTCCGATAATTACTGTGCAGACTCTGGCTCCAAATGGCGTCACCGGCACATAATGGCAGCACTCGTATCTGGTATATTTTGGCTTTGTTACAGTGGGAGGAAGTGGAGACACGGTGTCCATCTTTATTTATGTCAGTGGGTGGTACAGAGTTCAACTCCATGCCCTCAGTTTTTTATATAGGCTGTAGGTTACAAATTTGTTATAAAGTCTCAAGCTGGCATTCAGATAACCCTGATTCAATCTGTGTGTGTGTGTGTGTGTGTGTGTGTGTGTGTGTGTGTGTGTGTGTGTGTGTACACACAATGGTCTGGTCCCCTGCTAACCCCCCTCTCTCTCTCTCTCTCTCTCTCTGTGGCATGTCTGTCTTTGCAGTTGTCATCTCTAATTCCAAGTTCAATTCATTTCCCCCCATTTTCACAACTGGTCCACAGACACACACACACACACACACACATTCTCTCTCCCTCTTTGTGTGAGAGTGTGGGGGGGGGGTCACACTGCCATGTATCAGAGATATGGTAGTTTGGATTGAGGCAGAATTTGATTCTTATGAGAATATTTGACATCCTTCACTGTGAATCCTATCTCTATTTTATGCTCTTCGGCACTCTCCGCTACCTTGTCTCTCTCTCTGTCTCTCTCTCTCTCACTCACTCTCTCTCTCTCTCTCACACACACACATACACACACACACATACATTCAATCCAGTATCAATCATGTGCTGCACTCTGCCTCTCTCCTTGTCTCCTCTTAACACTCTTTCCTTTCGACCCACTCTCACTGTCTCTTCATCTCTCCCTCACTCAGTCCCTCACTCTCCTTCTATTTTCTCCCCATCTCCATCTGTCTCCCTGTACTGTATCTTAATCCAACTGTCTGGGGACTTGACAGTATTAAAGTGGAGCATGGCTGTATGCTGGGGCCTATTCTGTAAGCTCAGTGTATGTTTTACTGAATGGAGCCCATAGGTGCATGCACGTCGCAGATGGTATATTCCATCTGTATGTGGCGGCATGATTTCGTGATGTGCATTTCTTTTGGATGGGTTGTTGTAGGCATTCCTGTGTGTGTAGACATTTATATGTACTTGTGTGTGTATACATTTCCCCAAAAATAGAAGGTGGTGAAGCCAAAAACAGAAGGTGATGGCTAGTAAGGCTGGAATAGGACAGTACAGGGAAACTGGAGAGTGTAGGCTGTAATCAGGGAGTGAATGATTAAGATGGGAAAATTTAAATCAAGACAATTATAGTGAACAGGTGGAATCGGCTGGAAAGAGACAATGCAAAGAGATAGAGTGACTCAGAGAGCAGAGAAATGAATAAAGCAGTGGAAATCAGATTCAGAAGTTAAAGCGTTACATAAAATGAAAGGATAACTCATCTGTGAGACTGTAGCTACATTGTGTCTCTATGCAGAGGTAAACTGCTGTTATTAGTGGTGTGGTTTCTGGTGTAACAATCTGCCGAGCTAACTCAACACATGGTGACAGCTGTTGTGAGTGAAGACATATTAACAGCTAAGATTTCCTGTTTTAATGTGTGATTATAAATCCATAGTGGGAAGGCCGATTGTGGAATTTACCTTCTAATTAACACTTTTTTTCAGAACCTTCTATTTAAAAAGTTGTTGCCAAAAAAAATCTGGTTCTTAAGATGATTAAATTGGTAATAGTGATCTCGAAAATGGAGCTTACTTAATTGTTGCAGTGTTTGTACAGTATAGGTCACTTTGGCCATGACCTAATAGGAGATAACTAAAATATATTGCAAATGGGAAAAAAAAATTTGAGCACCTGCAAGTATGGAAGCACCTAAATTAAGTTAAAAAATGACACAAATATTACCTTGCATAGTAAAACATACAGTGATGGACGTGTTTCTTGGCTCGTACCACTCAAGTCATGTCAAGGCAGTTTGTCACTGCTGACATCTACAGGCCGACCGTGTTCATGTCAAATACCAGACCGGTCATCACACTATCCATTACCATGCTTGTATTTACTCAGCTGTGAGGTTATGAGTAGCGTACGGCTGCTACATCCAGCTAAGCGAGTTCTAAAACCGGACTTAATTGTTATTATTCTCTAAACCTCTAAAACCTGTGCACATTTTCCGTCAGGAGTGAGCTGTCGCCTTGGTTGTTGGGGATTTTCTCTTTGGGGGCCATTAATGATACTTGAATGAACATTCGTCAGCACTAGCCCTTTTGTATCTGTCTTTAGCACCAGAGTAATCCATCATAGTTATAATTTTAAAATATATGGTTTAAGTAAAACCAGGATATTTAAACCTGTTATTAGCAACATGACAAGTTAACATCTTTGGTGCAGCTCTTGCAGAAGCACCAGCTTTCACGCACAGATACACAAATTTTTGACACCTTTTTTCTTCTGCGCATTCTTAATTTTCCATAAAACTTAGCAAAAACAAAGATTTCCCAGTGCTCACCAGCAAAATAAACAATCCTTAAATTCTGAACCTTGCCAAAGATGCTTTATTACACTTCCATTGGAGACGCTAGACAATAACTCTTCATATTGTCATTTGGTTTCTCTCAGCAAATACAACAACGTTGTCTTTAAATATTCCTTGAGCTTTGTTTGTGTCATTGTTGGTGAACACAGTTTAATTATCACCCTCATCAGGATTCATCAGCCTTGCCATATTTTCTTTAATTACTTAGCTAAGCCAATTGTCCCCCTTATTGTTCATCTTAATGCATTGTTCTCGCTCTGTCTTTGTCTTATTCTGTATGTTAATTAATATGTTGTCATGCTCCATCTCTTTTGATAAATCTCCCGTCTTGTCTGAAGTCTCAGGTGTGTCCTACCATTCAGTCATTAAAATAGTTTCTCTGCATTGTAATGAAGCCCGCACTAAAAAAAAATATCAGGTCAAAAAAGGTGAAGGAGCAGCACCATTTCAAAACTAATCAGATTCAGCTTTTACAACTCCCTCCTTCTATCTTTATATTTTAATGGTGTGGCCCCTTCTGGGACCCTTAACCAACCAATTCCAGCCGATTACACTCCATAGACCAGGCCTCATCCATCAACATCTTCAAGGTTTCCCAAAAACATCTCCCTACACATTGACCTATGATGTAGCAAAGATTATCCCCACACTAAATTGCCTTTGGGAAACCCAGTCTCCTGTCTGTGTAGCCAAAAGGCCAGTCTGCTTTTTATATAGCCCGTTTTTATCACTGAGGAAGTATGAGCAACAGAGCACTCAGGCCCACAGCTAGTTCATCACATTGTTAAAATTGGATTCAATAAGTGAAACAGAGTTGGGTTTTATAGAAGAAAAGGCAGACATCACCCTGATTTGTTTTTGGTTTGTTTAGCTTTCAGGCCCACAGAAAGAAAAATGCAATTATAAAGTTAGCTTAAAAAATGTAGAGTGCCCATTTGTATGCTAATGTGCTTATCACCATCATTGATACATGGATTGAGGGAAAGATCCTGATTTGGGTGTAACTGCCATGAACTATGTATGAGATAGTGTTAGCTTGGTCTTGGACGATAACATGAAAATACACAAATGAGTAATCATACAATGTCTTTTTAGTAAAACTAGCTTGTATTCAGATAAAGTCCAATTTCATTTAATTCTAACCACAAAGTCTTTATAAGTCTCAGTGAGGGATTATTACAGAATGAACAAATTCATCTATACCCATTATTGACAGTATTATAAACATACTAAAAAAATATTCTGAATAACCCTTGTCACAGCATATTGCCCAACCATACCAGCTGTGATCTTTGTTCATGACATAAGCCAATTATTCATTTATAAGCCGCCAAAATAGATAACAAGTTAATGTTCTGACAGCTTTGGACTTTTTTCTTAAAGATTTTTACCCTGTTTGATCTTTCGTGAAACTTTCCTCACCCTTATTATAATTGACGATGAGGTTCACTTCTCAGGAGTTAATCAGACTCTGGAAGTGATTGGTGGTGTGAAAGCCTGGTCTGTTTGACTGTGACATAACATTTAGAGCCACCTTGATCCTCCTATGATTTTGCCCGCTCGTTGACATGATAGAATTTTACAGCTGAAGGAACCTTGCACATTTATATTTAATCTTCTGACTCTCATCCTTAATGCATGAGGAGAACGGGAGAGCCCCTAAACCCCCCACCCCCGCTCCCCACGACTCAGCCCGCTGGGAGAGGGAAAGAGGAGGATTAGTGCAGGATTAAGTCTGTGGTGTGAATAGGAGCCACGAGACCACCACAATTATTCACTTCCCCCATCACTCCCGACTCGCCCCTTCCATCCTTTCTCCTCATTCATTCCCTGGCACCTCCAAAGCACACACTTGTAAAGATCTTTCTCTCTTATACCTAACCTTAATTTTCTCTATCAAGTCTTCGTGAGGAAATAAATCCAACAAAACAAGCATGAGCTGAATGAGTCCAACATCCAGGACTTCCTAACAAAGTGGGACCAGAACCACAGACTGATTCAGATGCATTTTTTTAATGCAGCATGTGAATTTTGTGTGCCCATGTTTTAAATGCTTACATATCAAGAAGCAAGAATGCCAGGTAAAGCCAGATCAGTGTATTGAACTTCCAATTTTTTTGCCAGTATTAACTAAACACACATTTATTGGTATTTGACAAGGTTCCTGAGGTAATTACCACTAGTACTCTACATAGTTACTCCTGCAGTCATTTTTTTTACAATGCACAGCAGCCTGCGAGTTAACGGTAATATATCACAGCTGGTGGTGCAGAGTCTGTCAAGAATATCAGACTGTTAATGGACCAGTAACTTCCTGGAGTGTCCGCATGTTGCCTGTCCACAGGTCCTGACCAAATGATGCATACACACACATAACACCCCGTATAAAATGGCAAACTAACAATTTAACACTTTTTAAATGGATTAAACAGAGGAAATATAATGTCTTAATGAGTGAGCATAAGAGGCACTGGATGGCAGATTTTGTTGTACCTTTGGACAGAGCCAGGCTCGCCATTTCCCCATGTTTCCAATCTCTATGCTAAGCTAAGCTAACCAACTGATGCTGGGAGCTTCAAGAGCTGATTTTAAGTTGTCCAGGAGATTCTACTTAGTTCAGATCAGTCTATAAAAAACTATTGCAACAGAGGTTAAAAAACCCTTTACAACCACAGTCAAAATGTCAAACTTTTCCTTTACCTCTTACATACCTGCTTCTTCCTTATAGCAGCTCTTGGATTAAATATCAGTATCAGCAGCATCTGCCATTAGTTTGATGACGCATCTGCCATCAAAAAAAGTTACTTACTCTAAAATACCATCCATAACACCTACAGTGTAACTAACATCTTGAAGAGTTGAGGATAATTTTGACCAAAATCCTTTACTTTGAAAGCAAAATTTCAAATGGATAGAAATGATGCTCTTGGATTTCTAAACTTTTCCCACCTTTTCTCAGACTTCTGTGAGCTTGACCAGATGAAATTTTTTTGATGTTCACTCATATGAAACACCGCCACACTTTAAGTAACTTTTCCCTGAGACCTGATCGGCTCAGTGGTTTGACATATTAACTTCTGTCTCCATGTATGTGGTTTCAGGGGGATGTATTAAATGGATGCAGGGCAGCAGCTTCATCATCGCAGGCTTATAACTGCCCCATCACACAAAAATCAATAAGTATTTACCTGCAGTGAAATTAGCAATCACTCTCTGTCCCCCCACTTGTCTTTTCTGTTTCTCCTTATTCACACACAAACAGAACAAACTAGTAGTGAAGAGTGTTGGTCAACAGCATACATTGGGGATGAGAGTAGAGAATTATAGTTGTGTATATGTGTGATTTAGTCAATAACACCAACAGTCTAGGATTCGATGTTGACTGCGGTTCAATAGGTAAAACAAATGATGCATTACACTGACATATCTAATGGGGAAATGGATTTTCATTTAAACACTCCTTCAATCACACTAAAACTAATCGGTGTGTACGTTTGTTATTGTAGCACACTTGACAGTAGAATCGTAGTGGTTAAGTGTTGCTAATAGCACTGTTATCATTTAAATATGTCGGTGCCAGAGAGAAACACAGGGAACCAGAATATACTGTACTGTACTGTACTGTACTTGTATTAATAAATAAGTGGGATACTACATAAATACATGGGTGTGTTTGATGGAGAAAGAAGCAAGCAGATACATTAACTTTAGTTATACAGTGAAGCATTTTAAGATTCCATGTGTATGGAAGCGTGTATGTTTTGATCTGTAAGGCTATTCTGCCACACCAAGGGACTGAACAAAGTCAGATATTTAGTCATGTCAAAATAAATCCACAGTGAATGGATTGCTATTTGTCTTAAATACGGCATGTTTGGTCCAAATTGAAACAAATAATTGTGCATCCAACCAATCCCTGAATTGGTTTTGCTTTCACTACAGTGTGCAGCGCTTGATTCCATTCGCTCATACTTGTTCAGGGACAGATGTATGAATAGATACAAATCCAGGACACAATGTTGTCCTAAACTTTAGGAAAAATCATACAATGAAGGTAAAATAATGTACACTTTTTGCATTGTATATGTACTATTTATCAATAAATAAATCCTTTAATATGCCACACATTAAGAACAAGTCATTGAGCTTTTCAAACTCCACCCCTCAATACTGTGCTTCCCTGTAGGGGAAGGGGGGAGCGTTAAGTGCTAATGGGGTCATACAGTACAAGAGGCCTATTGGAGAGTACTGAGGGGGTTATCTCCCCCAGACTCAACGTCTTTAATATTACATGTTGGCACCATGGTTCCTTCCAGCCTCACCCGGCTCCCAAGCTTCAGTTTGGCATGGTGTGGCTTTGCCTGTACAGCTGTTGGTGTGAGCGTTGAAGGGAGAGTTTATGTGTGTGTTTGGACGACCAGCGCTGTCTGATGTGGCAATGGAGGAGGTGTGCTGTAGATTTGTTCGTTGTCGCAGGAGGACCTCTTCTCTCACCCTCACACTTCCCCGGTCTAAACTGGTAAGACTTGAGAATCGGAGGTTTGGCTTTCTTCTAGAGCAATACATTCGTCCACCTGCCCAGGAAATGGAGATGAAACCTAGCTGCCTGGCTTCATTGGAAAACCCATTTTTAACCTCATCAATTGGTCTCTAAATACTGTTTGCAGTGGCAAGCTTTGTTGGAATACCTCTTTCAGTTATCCTTCTCGTCTTCATCTATGATAAATTGAAGCATTCTTGTGCGGAACCTCTCCAACCTTATGTTGATAAATTTGGTAGTAAAACGCAGACTCAACCTTTGTTTGACCTGCTTGTCACACTGGATGACGGTGCCTCAACTGTTCAGACATCAAGTATGTGTCCCACTTTGCAGGGCTTCTGAATCTTTTAACATTGCATCTCTGAGCCTACCAAGAGGAATTGTATTGGGGTATTCTTTTGTATGTACATTGTAAATTTCTCTGATGGTAGATCTATGACTTGAAGGATATGTTGATTTGTTCACCAGCACACAAACTGGACATGGAAATGTGTTTCTTTACTGTAACTTGAAGAAAGCTTCATATTAAACTCAATGCCAGCTGAAGACTTCAACATTTAAAGCCACTCCCAGTCTCCATCTCACTTTGTCTCATTTTGCATCTGAGGGGTTTATTTGAGAATGAGCCCTCAGCGATTCAGATTTTGGAGTGTGCAATCTTTGCAAAAGATGATAACCAAATAGAAACAAATGAATTTTGTTTGTATCGATGCTCAAACTTTGCCTCGTGGAAATTGTGTTCTTACAACCTGACCACCATAGACAGATTTGCTAAAGGAATTTATTTTGTTTGTGTTTGGCTTGATTGCCATTTAACAATTAAATAAGCAAGTATTTAATTGTTAAATGGCAATTGAGGGGTGTTCGCATGTGTGTTCATTTATGTGTTTGTTTAGGTTAGTGCAGTTATGTTTCTGTCTTTGGATGTGGCGTTCCTATGTTTATGTGCATGTTTATCTATTCAGTCTGTACACAGCTGTGGCTCATATGTAAGTTGTTTGCATAAAAGAAAGCAAGCCAAGCCATCCTAATCAGACAGAATTTACAGTTTTATAGTTTTGTTAAGGTGACTCCCATCAGAAATCATCCCGTCTTGGATCGTAATTTACAGCCATCTGAAGTGTCTTTAGCTTCATACTCTTTATGTTAATTATCTTGGAGTATAACATATCAAACAGTGCCAAACCACTTTGGCTTTCAGGCTGATGAAACTGCCGTGTGTGCGTGCGTGTGTCTGTGCCTCTGTTGAACTCATATCCTCTCCGTCTGCTCTTTTTTTTTCTCTCTTACTTCTGTCTCTCTACCTCTACCACTTCCTGTCTGCACAGCTTCCTGCTGACCTCAATAAGATGCACCTAACAGACCACGCCCACCAGCAGGTGATGCACATGCCCCCCAGCCAATCAGGATGCAGCATCGCCAGCGACTCGGGGAGTAGCAGTCTATCAGATATTTACCAGGTGGGTACCTCATTGCTAATTGTAACTTATAAGTTTCTCTTTTTTGTTGACTGCATCAAGTACTGACAAACTATTTTGATCAGTGTAATTGTGCCACCATTACACACCATTACATTACATAGAAAAAAATAATGTCACCCGTCCAATCTATTGACAAACCCCTGTCTCTTCCACCACCACAATGCAACAACATCTGCTCTGTGGCACCGATGGTGGATTTACCCATTTGTTTTGCTTCAATCCTGTCTGTCTACCTGCAGCATATCTGTCAACCCTCTACCCTCCCTCCTTGTTATTCTTGGTATCTCGCTAATTATTGTTCATCAGTTGTGCATCCTGTCTCCCTCTGTACTTCTTGCTGCGGGCGAAAGGTCACATGCTGGAAATGAACCTAACCTTTAAGCTCAGTCTATACCTGTCGCACAGGTATAGAAGCTGTAATATCATCAGTGTAGCTGGATATATCATTTTTCAAGTATGCCTTTGGTCTTCTTCCATAGGTAGGAGTGGTATGGAAATTAAGAGAGCATGACATGCAGTGTACTTCAGTTATGCAGATGATGTCAGACATGATGTTGAATTTAGACTTCCCTAAACAGGAATATCAGGAATCCTTGAGCATGGGACTCACCATTGGACAACTGTAGGAGATAATTTATATCAGGAAATGTGCCATTTCCTCCCAGTACTCCTTTGTGATATAAATATACATATCGTCCATTTAATCGAAGCACCGACTCTGAGTAGACCTTTGAAATTGTTGATTGTGTCCCATAAATGTGAATTTATTCATTTTATGTTTAGATCCTTGGCACTCCTTACTTAAGGTTTCTTTTAATGTCCAAAAGCTAGAACACTTATTCTATGGTTGCATTTTTTGCGATCACCCAGGTGAATGTAGGTGATGAAAATGAATGAAAGTGCAAAAGTGTAATTTAATAGTATTATTGTCAGGCCAGGAGGTCTTTACATTTTACTGTCTAGGCTTGTATGAGCCTGACTGTTACATGACATTTCTGAGCATTCAGTAGCTGAGTGTGCTTTGGAATTAAATGCCTCTTTTGAGTGAAGGGTGTTTAAAGTAGCTGTTAATCAATAATCCGGAAAAGAACACATGACAAGGCTGTCATCTCCTCATAATCCCTCAAGTACCCTAATCTCTCCTCTTTACACAGAAAGTCATAATAAATCCAAGAACCTTGCAGTCTGCAGTTTTTCAGTTTGCTGCTCCTCTTCACAACATACATGCCGTATACTTCTTACATGTTTGTGAATGTGTGGATGGTGCGGAAGGGGTTCCAGTTGACACCAGCTTGTTAGCATTGTTAGCATCTATCATTGGCACTGGGGAGGTCCATTAGCTACAACCTAATGAGCTGGTTACAAGCTAATGAGATGGTATAATCAATAGCACTGCTGGCCACAACACTAATGAACAGATTTCTGTGAGGAATTATAATAAAGCTAATATCCAGACTTTTTTTTAAAGTGCCAGTATATATATTTTTACATTTTAGTACATCAAGGGGGAGAAACGCCAACCTCAAGTCAAGTGCAAGTTTTTTTTATTGCTCAGTCACCTTGCCAAGCTAATTTGGATGCCTCCATCTGTGTTCAAAAGGTGTCTTATTGTCTGATTACGTTGCACTTTGATTTCCCCAAACAAAACTTTCAACAAATAACAGGGATAATATAGAAAAGACATACTGTAAAACACACAACTGAGACATTGGGGAATATATACTAGGTTTGCAGGGCTGCACCTCGAAAGTAATGGTGTAAGAATTATGGAATTCATTGGTCAATGTCAGCAACTTTTCACTAAATCACCTGTACTCTTAACAGAAAAACAGACTAAAATGACATAATTTAGAAGTTTGAAGCTCCTTATCTGCCACGACAGGTCCTCCCTCACCCAGTCTGCACAGCATTTGGAGATTGATGCAAATCAGGTCGATCTGGGTCAGATGTTTAACACCTTGGACCGGATCTCTTCATCCTGAGATTAGATATTAATCGCACAGATCTGATCCCATCAGCTTGCCGCTGACCCAGCTCTGTGTTTGTTTAGCTGTCTTAAAGCGCTGACCCTCCAGTCAGCTGCGGTTCTCAGCTGTCAATGCAACAGACTGTCTGACTGGGTTTTGCTCACTCATTCATTTTTTCCCCTCACACTTTCTCTTAGAGTCCTCGACTTTACTCCATCGCCTTGACTTTTCAAGCTTTTTCCTGCCTCCTTCTGTTCTCTCATATTCCTCCCTCTCCTTTCTTTACATCCTGCTCCCTTCTCCCGTCAGTCACCCTCTATTCTTCTATTCTTATTCTCAACTATTCTTTTTTTTTTTTTTGCTTTCCTCCCTCCTTCTTTCATCTCTTGGCTATATCCTGAACTTCTGGTGAATTCCTGTTTCATTTTTGTCTTTTTCCTGTCTTTGTTAATATGTTACAACACTGTCAAATGTGAGGGTTCGTTGGCAGATCTGATGTGCCTCATCTCTAGGAAATGTCCTCATGGCTTAAAGTCGTTCTGAGACCAGGGAACTAGGACTAAAAGGGCACATCCTGCATTCTGAATGAACTGGGCCTCTCAAAAGCACTAAAAAGATCTGTCAGTGGCAGAGGGTGAGAGGAGGAGCGGGGTGTCTCGGGGTCTCACCACTGTTATTTCTACCTACCTTAAATGTTTCCCAACAAAGTTTGAATTGATGGGCAGAATTTAATAATATCCATAACAGCCTCTATCTGACAATATGGAGTTTTCTCTCTTATTGGGAACAACAAGAAGTACCACTGCACTTTTGTTTATTTTTTTTAATTCAGCTGGTCTAAGGAATACATGAGACAACTGTCCTCAAGAATCAATAAACCAAAAGGTAAAAAAAAAAATAGGTCTCATGTTTTAGTCATTTTATTATTGGTGTCAAAGAAAATAAAACCACGATTCACATTTAATTTTGGACAGTATTTTCATGCATTTCTATTTTTATCTATTATGCCAAATTAAAGGCAACTGATGCAGAAAAGGGCAGAGCTGAGCAGCTGGTGTGTTTTTAAAAAACTTCTCTAAATATATTGTCCAACCTAATTTATGAAAACAAGAGTGGACCTTTGCCTGAACCTGTAGCTAAATCCCCTTGCCTCAGAGAAACCTATAAAACCCTTTGGCCAGGTACCAAATCTCTGTAAAACCCAGGAGCTTGATTGCATTGTTGGCGAGGTGGTCCGTCTTGTTGTGTGTAGGGCAGGAAACATTTTCACAATCAAATCTACTGCACTCTACTGAATTGATACCTATCAAAATGTAGGTATATGGGTGCCTACAAAATAAAGTTGTTGCTCTTTGTTCCACAATGACCCATATAGACGTTGTTACGCTTAGAAAACAAAATAAATTAAAAGAAAGAAAGCTGACAGCAACACTTCTTTTCCAATATTAGGCAAATATAATTAAATAAAGAGGTCCTCTAGATCTATAGCAGTACGACTGTTTTACAAAACGTATTAAAACTGTTAAAAATCTGGCTCAATTTTTCTAGATATGAGTCCTTTTTGTTTCTAGACCTACCTGTAAGAGCTAACAGATGGCCGGCAGTGTTGCCACTGCCACTCGAGAATTCCTCTTTTCACCTCTTGGTTGAAGGTTCAATTCCCCCCTGACCTAAAAAAAACAACCCCTGTGCCCTTTTAGAGCCATACTCTGCCAACCATCTGTCTGCCCCTCACAGGGGAAATATGGTAGAATATTAATTATTACTGCTGGATTTAAATATTTGGCTGTTCGCCTCTGTTTTCTAGTTCAGGATTTGGTGTGAGGGTGTTAGCTCAGGGTCAGGTGCTTATTCCAAGGTCATTCTTCATGCGTTGTGTGTTTAATACATCACTGAAAATAATAGGGAAATTGAATAGAGCTGTTAAGTTACAGGCGTTATTTGAGAGGTTACATTTTTCACACATTTTGATGCTACTCATTTCCTTAAAACATTGATACTTTTTATATTTAAGAACTGACATGCTAGTTGTCAGAAACTTTATACAGCAGGAAGCTTTATACATGACTTAAAAGTGCTTTTGTGCAACTTTGAGTAAGACTAGTTGTTGTGCTGCTCTGTCTTTTCTTTTTCATAATCCACAGCTTAATAGAATTGATCACTATGTATAAACATCTTGTAATGGGGCTGAAACCTCATTATTTTAGCATGCTTTGAATCAAATTTATCATGTCAGTGTTGTGCTGCCTGAAACTGAGTACCACTGCAGACCATCTTGACATGGTACACATCATTGCTCCTATATTAATTTCTAGGTCATATTATTAATGGAGTTAAAGCTTGACATATTCCTTTTTGAGTCAGGCAGGTTTAATCCTAAGGAAAATGAAACCCAGTCTATAAATGAATGTCCTGGAAATCCATAAAATGCTGTATTTGATAGATAAAATGCTGATATCTTTTTTCTTAAGTTGTTGTCAAAGACTTCTTTGTACTGTTGCCAACCTGTGCTCTCTTCTCCACTGTCTTTCCTTCAGGCCACGGAGAGCGAGCTGGGAGATGTGGACCTGTCCGGACTTCCAGAAGCTGCAGTGGACAGCGAGGAAGAGGAGGAGGAAGATGAGGACTTGGAGAGGGCTTCATACACTCTTCTGGGCCGAGACCTGGTCCGAGAGTGTCTGGAAAAAGACCCGGTCGACCGTAACGATGACGACATTGGTCAGTCTAATTCCTTGCAAAGTGTTTTACTGTCTTTCTGTCTTCACTTAAAAATCACTTTGCTTGCAAAAGGTTAATATTTCTTGCTTGTCTTTCATCAACCAGTGAATATCAAACTTCATTTCAGTAAAATGTACTTCATTGTGAAGAAATGAGGCACTGGTACACTCTGTGGCTGACATGCAGCGACAGAGTGTACCAGTGCCTCATTTCATGTCACACTTGAGGAGGACTGTCAGTTGCTATTTTTAGACTTCACATTCACAAGACACAGCCCTTCAGAGACACCATTTATCATTCAGCAAGCACAGAGAGATACACAAATGCCCTTCTCGAAAAAGACCCCTGACAGTGGTCTCTAAACACCAGTGCCCTTCCAGCGTGTATTTTTAAGCAGGCAATCAGAGCGATGGCCTCATTAGCGGGACCCAGTGGGGTCTTGGAGGAGAAGGTGACCACATCAGAGAGCTAAGGGATGTTGTAAAGGCCCAGCCTGCTGTGTGCCTGCTGGTAGGCTGGCCTTCTCATGGCTTTCAGCACTGACTGGAGACACTCTTAGTGCTTATTCACAGCAAAGAGATACTGTAGAAGGCAGGATGTCTAACACATGCTCAGCCCCAGCTCATACAGTATCTGAAAGATCAAAATAAATAAATACAATTAATACATTTTCATGAATGAAGTTCACTTGAGCCTAGTTCGACATCACTGAAAAGTAAATGTGTAACTAATGAGGACCAATCTTGAATACTGTTTAAACTTATAATTAATATAGATTTTATTACTGCCTGATTAATAACAGTGTTGTGACTCATTATTGGTCCTTTTTTAAAATTTTATATAGAGTATAACTTTGTCTAGTGTAGCTTTATTTCTAATTAGTGCACCAGATTGGTAATTTACCAAACCAGGATAGTTTATACTCAGTAATCAACACATCATATAAATTGAATCTGTAAACTAAATGAACGTCCAACCATCTGGAATTTTAAACTGAATAAATAAAAACCAAGAATTCCGTAAATTACTATGACTGTTAAAGCCAGGTCTTTTAAAAACCAAAGGAAAAGAGGGATGGAGACAAAGTGGATGAGAGGAAATGAATGAGACGGCAACAGCAGGGAAATAAAAGGGAGCTACTGAGCCAGGCTGCATAATGTGCAGGTTGCTCTGTGCTGACCCTTTGTGGGTCACTCTGCCACATCGCAAAGGAAGTAGACGGATGATCAGTAGGGAAGTAACAGAGTCTGAAAGTTTCTCATTAGGCACGGATGGTATGCATTGATCATTTCTGTTTAATTGCTTTCTTCTCTCTCCTTCCATTTTGTCCCAAATAGAGCAACTACTGGAGTTCATGCACCAGCTGCCTGCCTTTGCCAACATGACCATGTCTGTGCGCAGAGAATTGTGCAGCGTCATGGTGTTTGAGGTGGTGGAGCAGGCTGGCACAATCATACTGCACAACAAACAGGAGGTATGAATAATTTATAGCACATACTTAAGCCTGTAAACATAAGTACGTCACAGTTACTGTTAAAGGGCCTTATAAAAGGCTGAGAAAGTTTGGAAGTTAGTGTTATGAATTTAAGGCTTTAGGAAGCATAGGAGAATAGGAGTTATTAATTTTTTATGATAATAGCCTCATTTGCTGCATGGGTAATTATGATATGCAAAATATGTTTTGTTTTTTGTTTTTGCCCTAACACTTAAATTAGTATTTGTCTTTATTCAATCAGGAACAAGATGTGTTTGCAGGCTTGCCGATTCTAAATTGTGTCAATAATATAATTACAGTTAAGATTACAAAGATGAAAAACGGTGAGGTAACCTTCCCAAAAGCACAACAAAAAACACACCCAAGCATGGAGGAAGTCGTAGTCGGTCAGCAGGGGGCGGGGGGGACATGTGAAAGTACGTAAAATGGAAAATAGTGAAAAGATGGAAGAAATACTTGGAACCACATACACACAAATACACACACTGAAGTTTGAAAGAGCACATACAGGTGTTGACACGTTTCCGTGTGTAGACACAAACTCGTTCTCGCCCTCTCCCAGTCTGCCAAAGGCTAATTTACATACAGGAACTGGTATGGGCAAAGTCACTGCAGGCTTGAAGCCCTGTCAATCACCTGCTACACAGCTAATTAATTAAGTTACATGCCTGAGAAATGGGAGCTCTGTCATGGCTGTGTGGTTGCACACAGCAGCATTGGAGCCGACAGGGTGATAAATGGCAATGAACTGCCAGCCGCCAAGCTCCCACTCACACAAACAAATGGGCTGTGTGCCTCGTATGGGTGTCTGTGCTTCTGTCTGCATCGAGTCTGCTTGATGGACGGGTCTCCTCCGCTCTGTCTGTCTGTCACTCTGTGGACTCTGTGTTGAAGGTCAAAGAGAAGGACTTGGCTCCTCTCTCAAGTGAACACATCTCCCCGAAGTGAGCGAGAGAGGGAAAGGAAAATAAAAAGAGTCTAAAGTGGTCTGACAGACGTATAAAGAGAGGTAAAGTGGTTCAGAAGACAGAAAGGAAGCGAAAATGGGAGAAGGGACCATCAGAGTTACAGTGAAGAGCGAAACTAACTACCATTTCTTTACTTGTCATTCTATTTAAACAATAAGAACTTAAAATATATTAGTTTGCCCACCTTTCCATAAATATTCATCATATATACTCATAACCTTTTTTTTATGAGAAGTGTTAAATGTATGCAGTTGGCAAGAGAATAGCCTTGTGTTCAGTATATATTTGGTTGATTACCTTGCCTCACCTTACTTATTACCATTTCATCATTGCTGAGACAGAAGGAGAGTGAACGGCTGACTGGAGGAAAGAGAAGTTGATGGGGACAGAAAGTGAGAAGGACTGAGAGAAGGGGAGATTTGCTGGTTGAGAAACTGTGAGAGAATGAGAAGGAAATATCAGTTTTAGTTGCAGAGTGAGCTCAGGTCTCGCCCAGTATAACCAGTATAACTTGTGCAGATCAAAAATGTTTGATATTGTGTGTTTGATGTCTGCAGCTGGACCTCTGGTATGTTATCCTGAATGGGGCAGTGGAGATCAGCCATCCAGATGGAAGGGTGGAGACTCTTTGCATGGGCAACAGCTTTGGCATCTCACCCTCACTGGACAAGCAGTACATGAATGGAGAAGTTCGCACCAAGGGGGATGACTGCCAGGTAAAGAAGGCGAATAAAGACGAAAAGAAAACACAAATGTGTTTGTTAGGGTGCAACTAGAAATAAGGTTTCATTTACTTGTTAAGGAAGAACAGACTAGTCATGCATTGATAATTGCAGCTGATAACCACGCTTTACAAGATCACCATAAATGTTCCGTCACTGTTTTCGGGATTATTTGCAGTTACGTAATATTTTAGTTAATTTGGTGACATGAAGGGGCATTTTTCCTTTTTCATCTTGCACTGCTTGACTTCATTTTGCAAAATGTTTGTCACACTGCAAGAATTGCAAATTTAAGTCTTTCTTTAATTTGGAAGCAAATTAAAGAAAAACACGGTTAAGTCACAGGCCAATTGTACATTGTCATGGAGTGGTGGGTTTCTCAGATGAGTTTACAAATAGCCTTGCAGTTTTCCCACAGAAAGCCAGTCTATGTACATGTGGTAACCGCTATTCACACTGCCTGGTTCCTCCGCTGCACACATTATTTCCTGTCTTTATATACAGAGGAACTTGCAGAGGAAGGGCTGAGTGAGACAAATGCAGAAATTAATAACTTGGTCAAGGGGAGTGCAAAGAGTAACAAAGCAGTAAGGTAGTGACAAGTCATGTCTGGCACTTTCTCTTTAGTGTGTTACAATGGGGAGTTAGCTAAGCTGTAGTGTCTTACCAGAAATGGCTAATTAGAGAGGATTTTGACCACCATATGTACTTCTGTTGAGCCTTATTGAATTGAGAATAGTTAGAAATCGCGTTGTTGGACTTTCATTTCTTCATCCGCCCATCCCTCCCATGCCTCTCTCAACCCGCCTTCATGCTTCTTCTGTGCTGTTGTTTGAGTACCCGACTGTGGTGCAGAGCAGTGTTTTGCTCTACTACAAGTTCACTCGCTTTCCCCATGTCGTCCTCGACCAGTTTGTCTGCATCGCCCAGGAGGACTACTGGCGCATCCTCAACCATGTGGAGAAGAACACGCACAAGGTGGAGGAGGAGGGGGAGATTGTGATGGTGAAGGAGCACCGCGAGCTTGACCGCAGCGGGACCAGGAAGGGACACATTGTCATCAAGGTTAGTGATGTTTAAATGTTAAAGCGTTGTGTTTGACCAGGGGTCGAGAAAGCATTTTGCTGTCCTGAAACTAAGACCTAAACAAGTTGGGACAGGGAAGGTTAAATGAGAAAATCACGTTGTCACCCTTTGTTTACATTATCATTTACTAAATACACTGAAATATCTTGAATTGATTTGAGTACCACCCCATTATGAATCGACCATGCTCTCACATACAGTACTTGCAAAACATCAATGCAGCTGCTTGGTGTTCTTTGTCGATTGTTTCGAGGCACTGTTAGCACGATTAGTGTTTGCTAGAGCATTTTCTTGTACACTACATTGCAAAGCGCTCCAATGCCTTTTGATCCTTCCACCGAGCCTCCCGAGGCAGCTCGGTATTGATCGGATAATGGGCCTGAATGAATTTCTTGGCCACCGCTCCGAGGAATGCTGTTGGCTTTAAAAACACATCCAGTGGAGATGAGTCAATTCACAAGTGTTAGCATTTCTGCTTCTGTTTTAAACTTTGTTCTTTTTGTGTCGGACAAAAGTGGATGCCTTTCTAGTTTCTGTTCCCTCTCAAATGAATCGTTTCCCCCCCAAAGACCTCTGCTCTGACAGAGGGGTTGACTTTATGTGTATTGGACATTGTATATCTACTACTTGCATAAAAACACAAATGAAAAGATCGAGACAAGAAATTAAACATTTTGTCCCAGAAAAGAATCCGGAAAAGACCCAGAAAAGATGTGATGTGTGTGTGTGTGTGTGTGTGTGTGTGCGCGCTTGTGCATGTCTTTGTTTTATTGATGGGTGACTGACAGCTCAGTTCAATAGCTGCATCTTTGTAGCTTATGTCCTTGTCACTTTTATGATTAATGTTGACTTAATTTATTCAAACTGGTGTGTACACTTGTTCTTGTGCCTGCTCTCTTCAATGTGTGTGTGTGTGTGTTGTGCTTCTGCATGTGTACACATTTGCATTCTTGTGTTGTGTGTGTCTTTATAGATTATATGTGCCCTTGTGTCATTTCAGCTGTGTTACATGCGTATGTATGAGGGTGCACCTTATGTTTTTCCTCTGTGTATCCTCAAGTGTGTGTTTTTTTTTTTTTCACCCTAGGGAACTCCGGAGCGTCTGATCATGCATCTGGTGGAGGAACCGTCGGTGGTGGACCCCACCTACATCGAAGACTTCCTGCTGACCTACAGGACCTTTCTGTCAAATCCCATGGAGGTTGGCAAGAAACTGCTGGAGTGGTTCCAGGTGGACAGCCTCCGGGACACGGTGAGTTTGTGTGCATCTGGTCGGCTTAGTTTTAGTTTTTGGGATGTGTGTGTCTGCCTGGGGGAGAGCAATGAAGGAAACCTTTGTGTGTTTGGACCAGCAAAATTTGTATGTGTGTCTGTACTTATGAGTTTTCTGTGTGTTGTGTAAAGAAAAGGTCAAGTGGGTCAGTTAGCTGGGATGGGAAAGTAAGAACATGGTGCAGGGTAGCGGAGCAGAGTACATACAGTATGCTAAATCAAAACTGTATATTATCATCCATTATGTACTATTTTACATGTGCAGAAATAAATGATGGTCCTATCAGCACACCTAATGTTTTGCACTCATGCATGTTGATGGAAATTCATGTGTTGTGCTGCTCACAAGCCGATCAATACAAGTTCAGCCAGCTCAGCTGTCCTTGAGCCCAGCAGCGATTTGTTCTTGCCTGACACTCCCATTGTCCATAACTGCTTTAACCTAAGATTAGTCTTTTCATAGTCTTTATGTGGTTGTCATCCAGGCTTGTAATCTTCAGCTCTGTTAAACGGGACCTAATCCTGTACCGAACGAGCAGGCAGAAAGTAACGATGTGTAGAGAGAGGAGGAGAGATGGCATGAGAAATGACAAAGCAGAAAGTGGGCATTGATTGATGCTCTGTGTTGATTTATCGGTTGCTGCTCTGACCTTTTTCAAAGGTTGGAACTGTCTAAGGACACCAGTCTCAAATTTGCAGAAATAATTGTTTTCGAATGAAAGTTTTTCTTGTAAATATTGTGGGACAAAATTAAGCACTCAACCCAACCAGTGGTTAAACTTTATTTCTGTAGCCATGCATATGGTCATTATTTATCCTCCCTGCTGTTTTCAGTGTTTTAGTAGCTATTACGATTTTATTCTAGAAAAAAAGAAAGGTACATCTATAATTGGACCGAACAAAAACAGAAACCTAAGCATCAGGGCTGCAATTTGTTTAAAAGTTTTAGTAACAGTTTGGCAGCCGTTAAAATGATTTGTACTGATTTAACCATGAAATAAAAATGAGAAATATTTAACATTGGTAGTTTTTGACAGCATGGCAACATAGTTAGTAAGGAAAACTGCGCTTAAAGCACTCATGTTGCCAAGCATTTAGCCTGCTAATGTGTCTCTCGGGTAACTACCAGCTCCAGAGGTCCTGCAAAGTAGTTAAATATGATCTCTGACCCAACACCTACAGTATAAGCATTCTGCAAGAGCACTCAACAAAGTTCTTGTCAAAACAGATCATATTTGAAAAGTGCAAGAACTGGAGGCTGAAAATAGTCTTACAGGGACTGTGTGAAAAAGAAGTGTTCGTATCTTCACTGAATGAAGCTCACATTGTGTCTCATAGGTAACGAGGATCGTGCTGCTCTGGGTCAACAACCACTTCAACGACTTTGAGGGCGACCCAGCCATGACACACTTCCTGGAGGACTTTGAGAAACGTCTAGAAACAACGGTGAGACATCGGTCCAAATTTAGTTTTTACTTTATTTGAGCTAATTCAGTTTCTTAAATGTTGTCACTTTTTACTCAGTTCAGTAAGAGTCCCCAAAGACACACCTGCAGTCCATGTCTTGCTACAATAGTAGATCTGATGAAGCGATTATTGTGTTATCATTTATATTCTTGTATAAAACCAGCTGGTTTTAACCAGCTCAAAGCATTTAAACATAATTACCTTTGCACATTGCTTTCCCATGCAAATCTGCATTGCACACCTTTGGAAAACAAAAACTCATCATCATTTCCCCTTTTATCACTCCTTGTCAGAAAATGAAGGGCCATTTGCGACTGCTGAACATAGCATGTGCAGCCAAGGCTAAGTGGAGACAGATCACTCTGCAGAAGGCATCCAGGGAGTCGCCGCTCTACTTCAGTGTGCAGGGAGGCAGTGAGAGAGGATTCGGCGTCTTTGTTGAATCGGTGGAAGAAGGGAGCAAGGCTGCGGAGGCCGGACTCAAACGGGGAGATCAGGTGAGAGAACACAATGCAATACACTGTATGTTGGTAAAATACAGAATGGTACTACTAGATATGATACATTGCTACCTGTGCTTTTTAAAGAATTAAAAACGACTGCTGTGTTCCCATGGCTGTAAACAATGAGCTACTTAACATTCCTTTATGCTTTTTAGTTTTTATAGCACAAAGCATTTCTACAATACATATATGGTTCCAGGAACGCAAGTATTGCTACATCAGCTATCCTAGCAAGTAGTTATTTGCATTCGTGTGCATCCCTGGATGTGAATTATTCCCTAATTAGACAGTTAGAATGAGAACATTCAATCACATCTCGGGCGAATGTGGAAAATATTGTATTAAATTACATAATTATATATTTTGAGTGATGGAATGAAATATAATATAGGTATGGAATAAATGTGAGGGGGCTTACTCGACAGAAGTTGTTGCCCACTGGAACATTGTGATTTCTGTTTTGGGGTTATATTAATAAAATTGACTTAACTTGACACTATCCCATAAATGATCAAGTGAAAAAACTTTTTACAAATCTGTCAAACTTGAAATATTTACATATGTATTATACATATGTTCAGAGCTTATGATATCACTCCAAATTGAACAATTTCTTTATTGAGTTTTTCGTTGTACAAATTCAGCATATTATGCAATATATTACACTGCCAGCTTTTACTTTAGCAAATCAACCTCCTCCCCTGCACTCACCCCAGAATACAACAAATGTGTTCCACACTTACTGATGGGCATTTACTGTGGGTGTGCACAGGTCCACATCTGTCAGTTTTCAGTCCTGCTAAAATTTTGTAATTTCCTCTGTCTTGTTTCAGATCATGGAGATCAATGGTCAGAACTTTGAGAACATCTCCATCTCCAAAGCTGTTGACATCCTTAGAAATAACACCCATCTCTCTCTGACCGTCAAAACCAACATATTTGGTGAGCAAAGTCAGGATGGATTTATACACACATAGCACAATCTGCTAATCAGTGCTAATCAATTTAGATGGTGACGAAATCCTCTCTCCTCTGTTCTTCCATACATCCAGTCTTCAAAGAGCTCCTTAGCAGGATCGTGCACGAGAAGAAGAACGGTGGCCCCCACATTCCCAAGATCCAAGAGAAAAAAGGCAATCGCTTCTCCATCCCTGACCTTCCTGGAGACATGGAGTTCCCCACAGGCCACAAGAGCACAAGGAAAATGAAGGCCAACACTGTGTCAGGAGGACGGAACAAGATCAGGAAGATGCTGGAGAAGACGCGCTTCAGCATACTGCCACCCAAACCATTCAGGTAAGAGGATTTATGCTAACACTGTTACCTGTTTGCAGGAAGTTTGTAATAAAATCGATTAAAAGTATTATTCCAAACTAAATGTATTGTTAAAACTGTGTACACGCAAACACAGCAGGCAGAAGGACATTGAATAAAGGTTTATATAAGAAATGTATTCCACTGATCAGACATGACATCTCGGGCAACTTTGTCTGCCAAAGCAAAAACTACGTTACCGTTTGTGTTTTTGCAGGTTTTAAAGACGAGTGACACTAGTTCTAGGAAAACCAGAAAAATTTAGCTGGCCCACAATCCTCTCTGACTGGATCAGCCTACTGCCTCTGCATCAGTATTGTAGCTAGCTGTGACCATCTGCAGACTGAAAATATTGAAGGCACGAGCAGAAATCTAAGCATCTAACTTTACTGAGGAACTGAACCACTTTTATTGCATCTCAGAAAATGATAGAGAAGCACATCTTTCGCAGCTGGAGAGATTTCATCCAGCTTTTACTAAAATCCTTGCCTAGTGCTACACAGAAAATAAGCAACCATATGCAAGTTCCATCCATTGCACGCTCTGAACACTGCTCTGAAATGATTCACTTTTACTCCCTCTAAGTTGGGGTTGTCTGGAAGGCAGTACTCTTATTTTTCAGCTGCTGTAACGCCGATAGGTTTCAGCCAAGTCACAAAAATGCAAAAGGCATCATCATCATCTTCATCAAATAACCATTGTCCTTGTCATCCATAACCATCCATTGTACTTGCAGCATCTGGAGCAATTGAAAGCAATTTTGCAGATGGAGGCTCATATTCAATATTCCAATCGTAACGTGCTGATAGAGGCTTGATTTCATTTCATGCCTCTCCAGGCCTCATTAAACTCCACACTGTGCCAGCGTGTGAGAGAGAAGACGCATGTTCTCGCCCTGTTAATTACAGAGCTAACCATCAGCACGGCTCTAAACTCAGACACATTCACGCAGACACTGTCATGCGTATCCGTGTCCCCTCACTTTGCGTTCCTCCCGTTCTCCGCTCAATGAGTTTTCCAGCCCTGCGGTGATTATGACCACAAAGCCACACAGTTTGCATGAAAACTGATTGTGCCCCGTCCTTAAAACGCAAAACACGCTATCACACGGCCATTGATCTGACTCAATGCACAGCTTCCAAAGGCTCTCCGCTGCATCTATTTATCGACCAAACAAGGGCCTTCGTCGCTTTTTATTTTGCTCGTCGGCACCATTCAAACCACTCTTTGGTTCAAAGGAATTGATGTCTGATTAAAGGGACTGGAGATGCGGATGGAGATGAGACGGATAATTTGGGTCAGTCGGGTTTCATCAGTGCCTGTTTTGGGAGAAAAAATTGAAGGGAGGCAAAATTGTAAAGTTGTCTACTTTGTGTATGTGTGTATGCATGTATAACAATGTAATATAAGATACTATGCACTGGACTCACTGACCCTCACAAAGATGCAACCTGAGACCACTGGTGCACTGGAATAGTCTGTCTCACACACACACAAAGTTTCACGTCTTAAACATCTGGCAAGCTAAATGAAGCTAAAAGAAACGTGTGTAACAATATAAAGTTCTGCTGCTGCTTTCTGTTCTTGGCCGACATTGCGCTCCACTTCAGAAAAGGAATTTTACATGACAAGGACACTCTGACAATAAACAAGTCGTTTTTCTGCCAGTTCGTGCAGCTTTACACACATTGACCAACCCAGGTGATTTACATTCCACAGATTGGAAAGCAAGAGACAGAGGTTTTAGCCTCTAAGTCAGTTTGTCTCACAAGTCTGAGGTGATTTAGTGAGATGGCGATAAAGTGTGGTAACCCCATGTCCCGTGATGCCATTTTCATCTTCTCTACTTCTTTGTGATACAGTAACATGCGCTAAATCATGATGCATATCACTAGAACCACTGTGTTATTGAGTGCATCTCAGCGTTCACCCTACATGACGTCCACATTTTACTGCATGCTCACCGCACTACTGCTGCACCTGCAAGAAGAACTGCTCAGGAAATCATTACTCTATTACACATATAGACCTGCCTGGACATACATTAGTTTAAAAAAAAAGTTTTTTGGGGGGCTAGCCTCTCTGTCTATATTTACAAAAATATGTTCCAATAGTTACAGAACCATTATTACCAGTGTTATTACCACCAGGCCACCTCCCACCCCCCTGACCAATTTATCACATGTTAAAGACACAGTGCTCAAAGCTTCCTGCTATAGATATTTCAGCAAACCTGTCAGTGCATCCACACCGTGGCTATTGTATATTCTGTCAACCTACGTGTGTGTTTGTGCTGTTTTTAAGTGCGTGTATGAAAAGAAAGGCCTCGTCATTCAGCTGTACTGCTGAATTGCTTAAGCAGACCTCTGCTTCTGTTTTTTGTTTTTTTTTTCTTTTCTTTTCTTTTCTTTTCTTCTTCACGCTTTTCAATGTCGTCTCTCTTCCCGTTTGTCTCCGCTGCGTCAGGGGCCTGTTTGGGTAAGACCTCTTGCATAACTTCCCATCCTCTAACCATTTGAGTCGGTGTCCATCTGCAAACCTGCGCACAGCAGGCAGACACACATGCACACACTCCCTCACCAGCACTGACCTTCAGCAACATTGCCAGAGGACTGCATTTATAGATTTCATGCTAATTCTTTTAACACATGAATCCCACTTTTCCCGCAGAGTCGAGGTGTTGTTTCTCTTTGTTTTGACATTCAAACTCTCCAATTAAATTTGCGTCCACCGCTTCTTTCTGCAGTCATTCTTAGACAATGTGTTACAGTGTACTGAATTCTGCGGGGATGTTGCAGGATATTTCCAGGAGGCTTCTGAATATTACAGTGTTGTCGGCTGCAGATGGATTTGGTGTTTTGTTGTTGGAACAATGAGCACACCTGGACCTTAAGTGCATTAGATGAAAAGGTTTATGCGTAACATCTTTGAAGCTTGAGAAACTTGCTTTTGTGCTGTTTCTGCACTAGACGTCTTATCTATGCCATATTTAATGGACTCACAGTAAATTCAGTGAACAAATAATTCTGTAAAACTTAACCATACTTTTCTCAAACTAAAATTATTTGGACTGTCTAAAATAAAGGACTGCTCTATGTGGTAGGCTTTTCTGTAAACCAACGTTTGCTTGTCATCATCAGGTATAATTACGTCTGTTTGTCCGTCTTTTATTATCATTAAATCATTAGAGCTAACAGTGTATCCAAGTCCCGTCTTATTTGAGCCCCATGCTATCCTGATTCTTTTTCTTTCCTTTTCTCTTTTCATCGTCTGCCCATGTCTGTTTGTCCTATTTTTGTACTGTGCTATCTTTTTTTCCCCCATCTTTTTCTCCCCCTCCTCTCTCTTCCATCTTGTCAGTACCTATTGACTGCTGATTCAAAGATTTCAGAGGCTTTGCTGCAGGAGCACCCGGCTATGTTAGTGGAGGCCCTGCATTACTGCACCGTGTTCAGTACATACTGTACAGACACAAGCAGCTAGAGGGAGGCTATAGTTAGTATGCAAACAGAGAGACAAACTCTCAATTACAGACTGTCACTCAAACTCACGACAACAACGTGTTTAAACGTGTGCAATGTGTATTTAACATCAGTGAGTCATCACAGCATTTAAGTGCCAATATCAGATCGTATTGCTTCCAATATTTATTCTGTTCTTCTTATGTTTGTATGTTTGTTTGTTTGTATTTTAAGGGCAAAAGTCAATTCTAAATACAGCTAAAGGTCTTAAATGTCTCAGATTGATAGGGTATCTTTAGAAGTCTTTAAAAGTCTTACAAAGCAATGAGTTCAGTGTCCTCAAGACAAAAAGGCCTTAGAGGGATTTAAAAAGCCCAGTAATGTTATGCATAAAAGACTTCTGTATTCCATTCAGCACCATCAGACCTGTCACTGTCAGTTTTAGCAAAAACTTAAGGGAATAAACATGATAATGATAAATAATTGCAGGCCTTATCGTCCCTGCTGGGTTTTCATCATACTTTCATTCTTTGGTCAGTATGGCTGTGAAACTGTTATTAAATTGCATTCTATGCAGCATTAAAACTATCTTTAAAAGGCATAAATTTAACTTGTGGAATCCTGCAGAAACCCTGGTTAAGTTGAAAGCTGCCACAACTGTTCAAGAAAGTGCTGTGCCACCTTCAGGAACCCTCATTTATCATTTGAGGCAGGGCTATTCAAAATCCAAATGCCCAACTTGTCTGTTTATGGGTTTGTCTCAAAGGAGTTGCCATTTCCATCACATGTATGCAGATTAATGTAAAGGTTGATGTTTGCATATCCCCGAGAGGCAGCAGGGGAGCCGGGTAGAAAAGGCACCTGTCTCTCAAGTCAAGTTTAGCCGCGTATTGTGACCAAATGCTGGACAGACACAAGAGAGCAGAGGCCTAAACACCAACAGATGTTTTCATGAGCAGGGGAAAAAATTTACAAATGTGAAATTAAAATGCCTGCTGAGTAAATGAGCTATAATCCCCATTATTATTTCTTGTCATATGTGCTCTGCTGGTTGCGATGCTTGTTTGTGTCTCTGTATTCACCCGTCTCATTGTCTCGTGTTGTGTGTGTGTGTGTGTGTGTATTTAATGAACTTGTGTGTCTCTTTCCATGAATACTCCTTATCAGTTCCTGCTGTTCATGAAACCGCCTCATGGATGAATTTAAGCTGTGTCGCTGCCGCATATAAAAAAAAAATTCATCCAAATTGTTTCATCCTGCGAGAGTAGACATTTTGATTTAATCTCCTGATATTTTTTTTCTCTCCCACAGTCTTATGAATATGAGACTTTTATATGTTCTCAAAATGAAGGAAAAGGCACTGATTCTAATATTTGTTCTTACTGTAAATCTCATAAAACAAGTGAAAAAAGAGGCATTCAGGCAGCTTTTGAAAAATGTCTACTGCTGCAAAATAAAACTAAATTAACTTTAGGACATTAAGTTGCTCTTTCATGGAGTAAATGTAGTTTTTCTCTTATATCACACCATTTTTTCAATACCATCCCTCCTTTCTCTCACTCCAACTGTCACCCTCTTGTCACCTTCTTGTCCCCTACTGCCCCTGCTTTGCTCTTTAGTGACGGTGGCATGGGTCAGTCTCAGGACGACAGTATTGTCGGTACCAAGCAGTGTCGTCACAGCGTGGCCATCATGCCCATTCCCGGAAACCTGTCGTCCAGCAGCCCCGACCTGCTGCAGCCGGCCACCAGCATCCTCGACTTCTCTAACCCAGCCGGTAAGACAACATGCTGACTCAGTGAAATCAAAGGGTTTTCTATATAGACACACTGTGGAAGTTTATTGTTGTGCTGCTGTCTTTGTGTGCTTCAAATGTTATTGATTAGAACGTCACCAAACCTGACGAAATGTTCCATTATTATGGTCGACTCATGTGTGGCGCTAAGGTTCAACCTAAAGAGCAATTTTAAACCAGTTTATTCCAACTTCAGTTTTACTGTATTGTTGTGGTTTGGGCCAATATTCCTACCAGTAATGATAAATCATCAGCCTGTTTGTTTTTTCTGTGTCTGTGTCTTTCTTGCTAAATGCATTTGACGGTTAGTCGGTTCATCTTTTTGAACATGTAAACTTAAATTCAGTTAAAGTGTAAATACTTCACATAAGACCAAACATATTTTTGTTTCTGTTTGTGTACAAAAAACATGCACTTTGGATGTAAGGGAAGCAAAACTTTCATTACATTTTTTTTTTAAAGTTGTTAATTACCTTCATGGTAGGGTGACCAGATGAGAATGGGTGAAATTCGGGACAGGGGGGGTGGTCAAGTGACCACCACGGTTAGCTGTGTGTTGTTTGCTGCTAGCATGCAGCTTGACGTCTGCCTCCCCTCCGTGCGAAATGCCAAATTCTTTCC
>JBBPCS010000226.1:5343515-5356947 GCA_037974645.1 Hollardia meadi
TTTTAAAAATAAAAAAAATTACCCCCCCCCCCCCCCCCCCCCTCTGTTCTCCCCCCTGTAGGTACTACCTGAAGAACAATATGGAGACGGAGACGTTGTGTTCAGACGACGACGCTCAGGATCTCCTCAGAGAGAGTCAGATCTCTCTGCTGCAGCTCAGCACCATGGAGGTCGCTGCCCAGCTCTCCATGAGAGACTTTGAGCTCTTCAGGAACATCGAGTCCACAGAGTGTGTAGCTGTTTAACATTTCAATCGGTTCTTGTGACCCTGGTAACTTTATTTGTACGACAATTTTCAAAAGCAAACTTGGAGTCAAGACAAAAAAAACCCAACATACTCAGACAAGAAAATAAGAGCAAATAAAGCTACTGGTGTTATACTGATCATCACCGGAGGTTTTTTTTTTCCAGATCTGAGAAGAACCCGTCATTGTACAACTGGACACTCTTAACTTCTTTGTCATTGTTCGCAGGTATGTGGACGACTTGTTCAAACTCGACTCCTCGATGGGAAGTGGTAATCTGAAACAGTTTGAGGAGGTGATAAACCAGGAGACCTTCTGGGTGGCCACAGAGATCCTGAAGGAGCCCAACACCCTGAAGAGGATGAAGACCATCAAACACTTCATCAAGATCTCCTTGCACTGCCGAGAGTGCAAGAATTTCAACTCCATGTTCGCTATTATCAGGTGGGTGCAGTGAAGAATCTGTCTTAAGAGTTTTTGTGTACATTGTCTTCCTGAATTAAGTTTGGTGACTGTTTTTTTCTTTTTGCCTCAGTTGTAGTAAATTAGTCGTGCCAAAGATAGTTCTGTGAGGACAGGTGCTATTTACCACTTTTTTTTAAATCAAATGAGCTTTGGCCATTCGTCTTCTTTCCCTCATCATCAAGAGAACCTGCCTCGACCTCCATAAATGAAATATAATACAATAATGTTATAAAATATGTACGTTATGTACCGCATTGTCATTGTCCCCCTCCATTACCTCAGGATCAGATAAAAACACACCTTGGTCCACCCAGGGCATTTACTGTTGCATTTTTTAATTGACCTTACTTATTCACCTGTAAAACATCCTAAATTTAATTTCTATGCAAGTTCAACGTTTGTTTGTTTTTATACAGTAGTGTCTTATCAACCTCTGGCAATATCAAATCTGCAAGCAGACTTCCAGGTCCTACAGCTGGTTACAAGAACAAAGTACAAGAATAAACAAACACAACAACAACCAAAGGAAAAGCAAATGGGCGGTGCAAAATGTAGCACTGTGTCTGCTTTTTCCTTTAATGGATTGTACATCCTCACTATGATTAAGCCAAGCTTGACGTGAAGATGAGGCCACAACAAGGATTCACTTTAGAGTCTCACTCGTACTCCAGTTTAGATCTGGACTAGTATGGCAGCATGTTGAGCCTCTGCTCTCTGCTGTAAAAAGCACTTCAGAACAGATGTGTCTGGCCTGACATGTCCCTTCACGCTGCTCCTCACAGCAGGATGTCTTTGCACATATGGCTCTTTGATGCACAACCCGCTAGGTGACTGGGGCATTGCTGCTCTGTGTGCGTGCAGGGTTTTAAAGTTGATACATCCCACTCGGCTCGCCTGAAAATTAAGAGCACCTCCGCTAATGTAATTTATGCAGAAGATACTGGATTGTTGGTTTATGCAGTGAGCTGTTGGAAAAATAAGGGAAAAGAGGAAGTATTGGATGTGATGAATTGAGAAATAAAGAGAGACACCAGGAGAGTGATTTGAATATAAGATGGAAAAGACAATAATGTGCCTAAAGGAAAACAAACACAGACAGGTAGTAGCAGGTGGGGAGGGAAAGGAACAGGAACTGGAAAGATCATGAAAGATGAGAGCAGAAATAAATGCTGTGGCCATCATAATTATCAACTGTCTTAATGAGTCTCGGCTCAGAAACAATATTTCCTCGAGGGGTCTTGTGCTGTGGAAAATGGAGACCTCGCAAACTAAAGATGGCTAGCTCGAAAAGTAGTAATTAAGCAAATGCCAGTATGAGGTTTCTATTGGCATGCATGTATTGAACATACACATTAAAACTATATGAATATACCCCTTTCTTTTCTCTCATCCACTCTTCTTTCCCTCTTCTGCTTCCTCATTTCTACCTGCACCCCTGCTTTGCGTCTCCCACCCTCCTTTGCACCTCTTTCCTCCCTCCCATAGCGGCCTGAACTTGGCACCGGTGGCTCGGCTGCGGAGCTCATGGGAGAAATTGCCCAGCAAGTACGAGAAGCTGTTTGGAGACCTGCAGGACGTCTTCGACCCGTCCAGGAACATGGCCAAGTACCGCAACATCCTGAGCAGCCAGAGCATGCAGCCACCCATCATCCCACTGTTCCCAGTGGTCAAGAAGGATCTCACCTTCTTACACGAAGGTAAGGTGGTTTTTTGGAGAGCCCAGAATTGCTTGATGTGCCTTTTTTTGTGTGTTAGCTACTCACATGTTGCTACATTTCCTTTAATTGCCTATAAACTAGAAAACTGTCATTCTGTAAAGTTTAATGTCCCCTACTTCCTCTATGTTGCGCAGAATGTTAATTTCATTCTAACTCAGGAGGTTTACTTCTGCTAAAGGCTTCCCCGTCTTGCCTTTTTGAGACATCACACTGAGTCAGGTCAAAAGTACCCAAATGGACTTCTCCTCAAGGCTTTTCTCTTAAAGGTATGGCCATGTTAGGAATTGAAAAGACAGTTTCCCTAATTTGGCAAGTTGCTAAAAATTCTCACATGGCCCAGTCTGACTCAGTATGAAAGACAGACACCACTTTGATCTCAAGAGGAATGACAAGAAGGAGGCCAGAAAAAGGAGATTTTTACTTTGAAGATTCGACTTAGAGCTATTGTTAGGATCTTGCAAATTTCCCAAAATATGAATCATTTATCTCCTTTAAAATTTTGACAGCTGACTTCACACTCACTCTTTGTGTGTTCATGTGTGTGTGTGCGTGTGTGCGTTTTGTACTTGTTTGTCCTCCCAGGCAATGACTCCAGTGTCGACGGTCTTGTGAACTTTGAGAAGCTGAGAATGATCGCCAAGGAAATCAGACACGTGGTGCGGTTGACTTCAGCCAACATGGACCCAGCCCTCATGTTCAGACAGAGGTTGGTTCATTTTGATGCCAAGAGCCCTCAAAACTTCTTACGATTTAGCAGTTTTACTTTAACTTGATGCTGTTGGGGCCAGTTTCACAGAAGCAGGTCTATGTGGGGCTTTAATATCCCAAAAGTGTCACATCCAATAATTCTCTCTAATAAAGCTTTAAAAAAAAAAGTAGAACTACTGAGGCTAATGTTTTGAAAATGTAAATTTTGGAGCATTTTGTAAAGAAATTGTATTGTGAATACTGTGGCTCAGAAATCAAATGCTTAATTTGCGTAGTTGGAAAGCCTCCAATCAGTTTACTGTGAAAAAAATAAGTCAGCAAGTGATACCAAAGCATCAACTGCCTTCAAGGTATGTGCATCATTGAAACTAACTCTTCTTGTTTCCCTGTAGCCAGACGGTAGCGAAACTGTAACTTCTCAGAAAGAGGCATTAATCCAGACCAGTGTAGCAGGGTAGATCACAGGTTTAGAACCTTGACTACAAAAGACTACAAATGTGAGCATAACGGGAACCACAACACACCAAACCTCCACCAGTCAGCCTGGATCCCTCACCAACAGGATCAGGCACACACTCGAGGTCTGGTTTGATCAGTTCTTATTCACTTCTTGTCCAGCTCTTGTTGGTTCGATTGCATTCCTCTGCTGGAACGTAACGGCACGAGGACACAAGGCATGGATTGACTGGAAGTGAGGCAGAATTGATGCCAACCGCAGTGTGTAGTTCGAATCACTCAGTTTGTGTGTGTTTATCACAGTTTGTCACTGCTGCAGTGCATGACTGCCCCCTGCAGACACTCCCTCCATACTACAAGCTCAAGATGTCAGAGAAGACTTGATTTGTTTCAACATCATAACATATATGAAAAGTATTTATTTAAAAAAAAAAAAAATTTAAAAAGTTGACACAACAATGTGTTTTCATGAGTGCATGAGACACAAGGCCATAATACGCACTCTTCAGGTTGATATGGGGTGATGTCATGTCTGGTGTCGGCCCATCTCCAGTCATTTCCTGTTTGTTTGTTGTGGCATGACATCTACATAGTCTTGTCCACCCCGAACCCTGAACTTGTCTTAAAGTCACGCTTCAATCTTCACGCCTCTTGCTTGCAGGAAGAAGAGGTGGAAGAGTTTAGGGTAAGTTTGTCCTGGTACCGGTTTCATCCTGTTTCAGTCTGGACCAGCAGAAATTAAATCCACCCTGCACCCCCCACCACCATGAGCTCTGCATGTCCCCCCTCCCTGACTTTATCTAAAGTCTACGTGTGTCTGCCTGTGCTTGTGTGTGATTAACCCTTCCATTTGCAGTGCCCATTCACCTCAACCATACTGAAGACCATCATTGACCCATTAATTGTTTGCCCTGTTCATAAAAATGTATGTTTGAGTCATATAGTAGCTTGAAAATAATACTTGGTGTTTGTTTTTACCAAGAGATTTTAAACACGTTCACACAGTGATTGGTAGATTGTGAAGAATTTACTGCAACAAGTTCACATTTATTGTCTTTCATTTGAATGAAATGTGGATCTTTTCTTGGGCAAGGAAGCAAAGAACATCTTAAAATGGCACAACTTTACAGACAAAGTAATCAACAATTAAGTCCAAGAGAGGCCTCGTGTGACTGCACATAATATTATAAATGTGAGATAATGAAATTCTAGTGTTTAAAGTAGAACATTCTCACCTCAAGGTCCATTTAGTACCTGTTGAAGAGCACACAAACTCCATCAGCAGATGCAGTTTGCATATGGTCCGCGAAAAACTGTAGATGTTCAGTTTTCCATATTCTTCTGAGTACTTTAAGGACTTCTTGTCCACGTTTGCATAAAATATGAGAATCAAAGTTCATTTTTGACCTTTGGAAACAGTCGTGGAAATTTAGTTAAACAGGCAGAACAGCCACTAAAATAAAGAAAATAAATAAATAAAAAAATATTAAATTGGAACATCTACAATTCCATGGCAACTGACAAATAAATCTGCTGATTGGGATGATGCGATATGATCAAAAGCTCTTGAACTAAATGGACCTTTAGGTGAGACTGTTGCGGCTTTTTACAAGGTCAGAACTCAGCTGTAAACCCTGCATGGCACACAGAGACCATGTGGAATATTTACAGATACTATTTGACTCGGGTTTGGTGTGTGTTCATATCTGCATCCCAGCATAATATTCCACGTATCGGATCTTGTGCATCGTTTGTTTCCTAACCCTTTTTGCCTCAATCTGACAGAATGTTCTGCTGTTCTTTACTGTGATAGCATGGCACACGAGCGAGAGCTGCCTCCCTCCCAGTTGCATGGTCCTGTTATAAAATGCTATGCTCCAACATAAAGACAGATGTACAGATTTTATGGTAGAGGAGGTATTTGATGGGAAAGTAGTCGTGCCCGTTTTGTTGGTGTCTGGACTGATTGTTGTTTACCATTCTTTCCTTCACGCTTTCAATCTGCCTTTTTGTTTTCTGTCTTTCTACTTTCATGTGCATCTCTTCTGTTCCTGCCTTCTTCATTTATCTCCCGTTCATCCATCAACACTTTATCCATTTCTCTCACCTCTTCAAATTCCCGCCGCATCCTGTTGCCCATCTTTTACCTCATCCCACTTTCCTCCCACTTCTGCCTTTCTCATTATCCTCCTCGCCTTTCCTTTCTCCCCTCCTCTTCCTCCCTCTCTCTTCCCCTCATTAGGTCTTTAAGTCAGGGCAGCACCAACTCCAACATGCTGGATGTGCAGGGCGGCGCCCATAAGAAACGAGTACGTCGCAGCTCACTTCTCAATGCTAAGAAGCTGTACGAAGACGCTCAGATGGCCAGGAAGGTGAAGCAGTACCTATCCAACCTGACGGTGGAGACCGACGAGGAGAAGCACCAGATTATGTCCCTGCAGTGTGAGCCTTCCTACAGCACCTGTGAGTAAATGCAAAAAACTGCAACTACTTTACTGAGTGAACTCATTTTTCTGTGGATACTTGTGCTCCGCCTGCTCGTGCTGAAGTGACAGGACGACAACAGGAGAGGGGAGAGAGAACACAGAATGGAAAAGAAGCAGCACAGTCCGACTAAAATATAGACAAAACGTAGTCTTCACCTTAAATTATTGAGGCGTACTCGCAAAAGAAAGAAAAAAAAAGTATGTAAGAATATGGGTCTGAAATTAAAACCCAAGCAAAAATGCAGGAAGATTAGATTAAATGCGTGGATCAAATACAAATCCTGGCCTACAGTATACACTGTATACAGGTTACATTTGTATTATTGGCTTGCACTGCCACCTAGTGTACTTGCAAATGTCCTGCAGAAAAGAACAGAGAACAATTGATCAATTGATAGATGGTCTTGCGTAATGGATGCATTAATGTATGGTTCCCTGCTCAGGTCTAGAAAGTCTTGAAACGTGTGAAAAATCTGATATAAATGGATAAGAGGCTTATCCATGATCTAATAAAGGATTTTTAACATTATAACCCTCTTGCTAGATTGCCAATCTCCACCATGGAATGTTGCGAGTGAGCTGGACAGTCACTATTCTTATTTCCTTGAAGAGCTCCTGAATGACTACAGAATTGCAGCTTGCGGGCCAGTGCAGCACTCCCCGCATTTAATTTTTTCTTTTATCATCAAGTTTGAAAGTTTGTGAATACATTTTTCATCTTCCTGTGGTTTTAGTGTCCAAGAACCTGAGTGAGAGACGATCCACCAAGTCGGACATGTCTCCTGTGTCTCTGCGGTCGGCTCTGCCCTCTGGGAAAACACAAAACAGGGTGTCGCAAGTGCTCCAGGTCCAGGTCCCACTGAATCCTCTACGAAAGAAGAGCACTGCCAAGGACATAGGCACATCTAGTTAGTATACCTGCACTATAATATTTACCATCAATTATTCTCATTTATGTAGAATTGTGCTTTATTTCTTTATGCATTCTTGTTTTTAGAATTTCATTTAATCATACCATCTCCTCTGACCTTCTAGTAAACCCCTCGTTACATTTCCAAGTTCAGTATTACTGCAGAATACTAAATTCGTCTCTAACCTTTTCTCTCTCTTTTTATTTTCTTCTCCAGACTCCAACTCTCCCCAGGTGGTTAAGAAACCTCCAGTGAACTCATCAGAGGAGTGGAGCGCCAAGAGACCATCTGATGACACAGTCTCCACCATCTCCTCCCTTCACTCCAGCCCCACCGTGTCGCCACAGGGCTCTCCACGCAAAGGTGTGCTTCATAAATTGTGCTTTTCACCCTGTATGCTTTTATCCAAGGGAGGTTACACGAGGTGAAGAGATGAGTTACTCAGAAAATGCATGCATGTGAAGTCTAGTAGTCAATTTATGTTTAATTTTACACTTTTCCTTTCTTTTAAACTTTTAGGATCGTGCATGTTCTTTTGCAGTAAATAATAACTGAGACAGTTGCTTTGTCCTGAATGTCCCGTGGACAACCTCTGACTTAAATCTCCTATCATCCTCTTGTTTCAAGTTGAATAAAAAGCCCTTTCCTTTCCCCTTTCCAGTTGGTGTGGCAAAGTCCCAAAACTCCAGTCAGATGAACTTGTCGGGATCTTCCTCGTCGCTGACAAGCGATGCCAGCACAAAGGCCGGCACTGTCAGCCTGCGCAGCTACGGCATAGGTGGGGCTCTCCTGCACAAGAGGATCCTACTGATAACCGGACAGCACAGCCAAGAGAGTAGCAGGGAGAGAGCCAATCAGACAGAGGAGGAGGAGGAAGAGAAAGGAAGTGAAATGGAAAAGGAGAAAGAGGAGAGGATGCAGGGCAAGACAGCGGACGTTCAGGGTGGCTTGTTTTCATCAAAACAAAGGAGAGGGAGGTCCAGACAGCAGAACAACCAGGGTGCACAGGCAGATTCAAGGCTAATGCTACAGGGTGTGAGAGCAGGAAGGACAGGTGTGCATGCCGTGCATCCCATGGCCCACACTGGGTCTCCTCCCAGTCTACCAGGGTTGGGACCCATGACTGTTTCACCTCTCTCCCAGCCCCAGCTAATGAGACCCAAACCCCCAGAGTCCCCCATTAGGACGAGGCTGATGTCACCATTCAGGATACTGAGGGAAAGGAGTCGGTCCAGAGGGAGACCAATGGCAGTCAGCCCTCATCTGAATGGTGGGGAGGGGACAGGAGAGGTTGTGCCCTCCTCACCTCAGGATAAGAGACAAGGACAGGAAGAGCAGAGAGCCAGGAGGTCGGTCAGCCCCAACCCCTTCCTTTGGCTCTGCAGGGACAGACACACCAGGAGAAAGACTGTGTAACACAGATCACTGATTTATCAGCAAAACAGCAAATTATAGAAAAGATGGTGGAAAAAAATGAAGCTAGTGATGTAGATTTTTTGTTCTTTGAGGTTGATGACTGATGATGACGCTTTCATCACCAACGCTTGTTAAAGTGATGCCAGCACATTTCATTTTGGAAGCACAAACTCAAGTGTTAGTCAGTCGCATATATACTATGAGTCATAGAAAGGTGACGTGAGAAAGAGAAGCAGACAAGAAAAAAAATAGATCTCGTTTGTGGCAGTAACGAGAAATGGAAAATCATTTCAGTTTGTTCTCTGAGTTCTTCCCAACATTTATTTGTTTGTGGGAATAATGCTGTGAGTTTTTCAGTGTTGCCCTGTCAACAAACAGACAAATGCAGCAAAAAAAAAAAAAGTCATCGTCAAAGCAGAAAGCGTATTCACTGTAACTTTTAACATTTTCCGTCTGAGATCTAACTTTGAAATGCATTTTCACAAGAAAAAGACACATTCTTGTTGACAGCTGTAGGTTTTGGTATGTAGCCATCTTCTGTGGCATGCAGTATTTTATTGCCATGTTCATTTAGTTGTTAGTTTGTTCGTTCCCTGCATTCAGAAATGATTTGGTTCAGCAGGTTTTTGTAATATAAGGTTTAAACTGTGACCCCAAAAATGTCCTCCACGGTCATTTCAACACAAATCAGAGTCTCTGTTCACATTTGACTTCACATTTTAGAAGTTTTTTGAAACCTACTGCTGAACTATGTTGTGTTGATGGCGAGTTATTGGAAAGTATTTGCTATTAAAAAGAAAACTATTCTTAAATCTGAATTTATCCCTTTCACTTTCCACCCTTGCCCCATCTCCATCTTGCATTTTCTCCATTATTATACATTATATAACTTTAATGCATGTTCAAATGTAAGTGTCTTCACTGTCCCTCTTTGCTGTCCTCTGTCCAGGTTACAGCCTCCTACCAGCCGGTAAAGCAGACAACCTGTCGGACTCGAGTCACAGTGAGATCTCGTCCCGCTCCAGTATCTGTTCAGTTGACTCCATGCCGGCTCCCGGGCCTGAAGACCGGTGTAATAGCAGCAACAGGACTGGTACTATTTCTGCTGCTAGTACTACTACAACTACTACGACTCCTGCTGCAGTTGTTGAGAGCACAGCAGCATCGCATGCACACGCAAATGCTGATTACAACCAGCCCAGCACGAGGTAATCGGCTTCATTTATCTAATGTGTCTGGTTCTGTGAATTAATTTAGGCTGACAAGAGAGCATCAGACATTAAGTAAGTTTCGTAAGTGCTTGTCTCACAATGGAATCTTTTTTTAAAAAAGGGAACAGTGAGTTTTTCAAGTGTATACTTTTTTGAAATGCCAATATATACCGTAGATAATTAAATCACTGCATTCGGATAAGTAATTATTTTGGCGAATAATTAATCGGTGTAAGAGCAGGCTGGTTTTTTTTATCCAAACCATGACTCAAGCCTCAAACCTTCAGGATGCACTCACACACAAATAATCAGCACAAACCTTCCCAATAGCCTACTTTGTTTTTTATCTTGTCTTTTTAATTTATTTTGGATTATTAAGGGGTTGCTTTTACTTTTAATATGTCCATTTTTTTGTCTTTTTGTGTACAGAATATATATATATATATTTTAACACTTGAGTACACACACGTACACGATCTGCTACCTCAAGCCGCTCTACCATTTCTTCTCCCAGCTGGATTCCAATTATGTCCTTTCCTCATTAAAAGTCAGAGAACGGGAAGTCATAAAACACGGCAGATTTTTATTTGCATCCCACTTTTATAGCCCTTTCGCCTCCTTTTCCTCCGGTACTATCAGTTTTCTCGCAGGCGGCTATTTAATCTACCCAAGTAAACAACACACCTTTTTTATTGTCTGCTCTTTGTTTATTGTTCCTACATGTTCAGGCCATTCTGTCTCACAAAGTGGAGACTATAAAATATACCGGGACGCAATAATCTGTCTGCTTCTCTGATATTATATTACCTTGCGGTGTAACACGGGCCTGTTTTATGAAACATGGCTCAGTTTCATTGAGTGGTTTGTTTGTCCAGTAAAACCGAATCGAACTGCCGCTTTATGAATAGGAGAAAAACTTTTTGAAGAGTTTGTTTTAAAAGCCAGACGTAGTGATCTATCATGCACGAAATGGTGTCAAATGTTTGTTTTATGATTTTTGTGCACAGATGAGGCATAAACTTTGATGGCTTAATGTTCACAGTTAATATATTTTATTGGAGAGAAAAAAACCATTTGAAAATGTGTAGAACAACTTTTCTGGTGATATTTTGGTTTGGTTTAAGATGGTTCTGAAGCAACAAGGATTATCTGTGTAACACTGATCTCCATCCTGTCCTAATTGACCTCATCTTTGTGGTCCTCTGATTGGATGATGCGTCCAATATCAAGCATCCATATATATGAAACTATTTTGATGTCCACTTACATGATCAAGGTTTTGTATGGCTCCACACTCCCGATCAAAATCAAGATGTTAACTCATTCATTGTTTATTTGTTTATTTAGAGGTTAACAGTGCACATCAATTTAAACGGTAAATGATTCCACTCTTTTATCCACAGTAGTTCTTTGGCTCGAGGATACCTACCGCGAGGCTCCACCTTCACCTCCTCCACCTCGACGGAGGAGCTGACCCCGGACCACACCTCTCTTGACTCCGTGGCTGACAGCGGCCGCGGCAGCTGGACGTCCTGCTCCTCCAACTCCCACGACTCCTTCCAGAGCCTCCCCACCTCCTCCTGCCGGCCCTGGGACCACGGCATCCACGGGCATCCGCTCTCCCTCCCGCACACACACCTGGGAGGCTTTAAGCACACGCAGCTGGCGGGGCCGATAGCGGAGATCGAGGCCGCCACTCAGGCGTGGGCAAATGAGGACGCCGCCGCCAAGCAACACTCCAGAAACTCCAGCTCGGATCTGTCCAATCAGTCACGGCAGAGCTGGGCGTCGTCCAGCTCGCTGTCAGACACCTACGAGGGGAATTACGGGACGATAAAGCGGCGTAACACTTCGGAGCATCCCTCCTCGCCAACCAACGAGGAAGGAGGGCAAAGCACAGACCCCGTCTACAAAACTGTGACGTCAAGCACAGAGAAGGGCCTGATAGGTGAGGGGTCAGGTTGCGAGTTTGATTCCCTGTAAACACAGTGTGACAGTGGTCTACTCTGTCATGTGTGTGTGTGTGTGGGGGGGGGGGTGTTGTTGTTTGGATAGTTACACTAGAAAATAATCTCTCCCATTACACAGTAAATTAAGTCTGTTGTTTTAGGTGAATTACTGCAGCCCCGATCTTTGGGCTAAGATCCCAAACAGATCTCATTCTTAACGCTGCTCTCCATCTGACAGGAGTTATGGAGCGTCCTCATCAGCCGTAATGTACATTTAACTTGTGGATCCCTCGCTGTTGTTTCACGTAAACTGTAAGACTTTGTAGTTTGATGCAGTTTGCTAGTTTAATGAGGATAACAAAGACAGCTAACACAATTAGCCAATTAATCTATGAGTAGATCAGAAAAGTAATGGACAAACATTTTGATAATCAATCATTTAGGTTGATCATTCTCTTCTTCCAGCTTCTCACATGTGAGAATTAGCTTGTTTTACATCATTTGTAATTAAATATCTTTAGTTTTTAGACTGTTGATCAGACAAAACAATCTGAAGTCGTCACCTTGGGCTCCAGGGATATTATGATGGGCACTATTTTCACTATATTCTGAGCCAAACAATCAATCGATTAATCTGGTAATTGACAGCTTATTGGATAATGAAAGTAATCATTAGTTGCAGCACTAGTTCTGTCTGTATCCGCTGCAGCCATCCATCTCATTTTCTTCATGTTTCTTTTGATTTTAATCATGTTTTGGTGCATGTATAGCTGCGTTTTGTGCTTGTTGAACATCACATTGATTTCATTTTCTTTTGTTCCTGCACTCTTCACAAAACTCCCCACACTCCTCCTTTTCCGTGAACTTCTCTCCCCCCCGGCACTCCTCATCCCTCACTCCCCCTCCTCCTTTGCTCCATCCTTTCTTTTGATCTACACCTCCATCCAGTGTACTGTGTCACTTCCCCCGCCAAGGATGAGCGTTACCGAGCTCCCCCTCCCACCCCTCCAGGCTACCAGGGTCTGGCTTTGGGGGATCTCGGCCTCACAGACGGAGTAGTAGGTGGGCCAGGAGGTCTTCTCCCCAGGCCTCCTCACCTCAGACCCCCAGACTACAGCGTGGCCCTGCAGAGGAGCAAACTCCTGCAAAGCCCTGGAGCGGCCGGCAGTCTGGCTGAGGCACGGAGGCTGGCTGTCAACCATCACCTCCACCACCAAGAGGCCCGGAATGCCGGCTCCATGCAGGGCCACTCCAGACCGCCCAGCATCTGCGTCCCACCACAGGAGCTGGCTGACAGTGAGGATGGTGCGTCCCACAGGATGGTTTCGTCTAAAGGTCTAAAACCAAAGGAAAAAGGGAAAGAAAAGAGAAAAGACGTCTATTATTACTGAAAACTCTCGACTTATCCCTTAAAGTATGACCTGCTCTGAGATTGTTACTACTGTCAGATAGATAATAAAATATCCCCAGGGATTATTGGCTTTATTTTACAAAAATTTTAATGTTAAAAAAATCATATCTTTTTGTGGTTGGCAACAACAGCTTTCGAGTCCATAGAGATTCCATCAAATTAAACGTTTTAATTTTCTTCTTTTAAAATAAAATCAGATCATCTTTAGGTGAGAGCTGGAAAAAATCCCAAACAAAATTATTTAAACATGTCATGAAAAATGATATCATCAGGAGTGTTTTTTCAGTTATTCTATGCAGTTAGTAGTATTCCACCATGTTTCATCATTCTTGTATTGGTCTCATACATTATATACAGTCTATAAAGGATCTTAAAAAACCTGTAGATGTTTTCTCAAAAAAAGGCCTTGCAAGCCATTAAAACAATCTTAAATTTAATCTACTAAAGGCTTTTCTC